>JAEOAD010002478.1:0-97237 GCA_036365145.1 Orientallactaga sibirica | reverse complement strand
TCTCTCTGCTTATAAATAAATACAAATGTTTTTTTTTTTTTTTAAATGGCTCTGGATCAAATCTGAAGTGTTTTTGCATGAGAATATTTAGGTCTATTGCAAATAGTAATCTGTCACTTTGGATTTTCAACAGGGATGTTAGGACAGTGCTCTAGCTTTAGAAGGCTAAAATAGATACATAATCCCATCTTAAGTCCAAGGTAATTTATTTCCCCCTCTTTTCACTTTATCTGTATGCTTTTTGACATATTGTGAACAAGATCAGGGATATGAGGATTGAGACCTATATGCCCACTCAACTCTTCCTATTCCTCCCAATATATTTTCCATATGTGTGATAATAACTCATAATTTATTGAGATTAGTTATGTAAGTGTATATGGCCATGAATCATTGCCTTGAAGTAGGATATAGTTACTCCCCTATTGTAAAATTTCATGTTTCACAGCATTAAAGAATTTGTAGAGTAAATATTTCTATCATTACTTTAAATTTGTAATTTTAAATAACTCATTAAAGTAAAAATGGCATTCTCCCAATTTTTATATGACCATCTTCACATATATAAGTAATATATTTGTTGTTTTAACTTACACAAATACCTTTTAAATTTAAAATGAATCAAAGGGTAGAAAAAGGTAATTCTAAATTCATGAATCTTTTGTTGACAAGTGCAGAAATGAAGACAAGCCCAATGGACTCTAGGCTGGTGTGCTAAGTGTACAGGGAGATTATCTGCATGGAGAGATTTGTGTATGTAACAAAATAAAGAAAGAGTAGAGAGTAGAAGATTAGAAAGTTAAGGATCAGTGAGGAATGAATGAAAGAATACACAGGGAAAAATTTCATAGTCATTGGAGTTTAAGAAGGAAATAATGACTCAAAATATTGAATTAAGAGGCCAGCAAGAAATATAGAGCAAAAAAAAAAAAAAAAACAACAACAAAAACAACAAAAACACTTCAAAGTAAATTGTAAGATCAAATAACTGACATCACTTTCTGAGTTTACTTTTTAATAATTTTATTTATTTGTAAGAACAAAGAGAGATCGGGGAAGGGAGAGTCAGACAGAATGTTGTGGGCTTGTCAGGGCCTGTTGTCACTGTACATGAACTCCAGATGCATGTGCCACTTCATGTATCTGTTTTTATGTGGATATCAGGATGTCAGGTTTTGCTAGCATGAACCTTTAACTGCTGACTAGCATCTCAGCCCTCTGGGTTTAGTTTGTGAAATTGATTTACAGTAAATTAAAGCAAAGACAGGAATGACAGTGTCTTTCAGTAGATTTGCCTCCCAGTCAAAAATGACTTCTGACACCAAACTTTCCTCAGGGCATTCTTCATCTCCACATTTCTCAGCGTATAAATCAGAGGATTGAACATGGGAGCAATGATGGTGTACAATAGAGCAAACACTTTGTCTTCTGGAAGGGTGGTGGCTGGTCTCATGTAAATAAAGAGGGCAGGCCCAAAAAACAAAACCACCACAGTGATGTGGGAACTGCATGTGGAAAGTGCTTTGCCACGGCTCTCTGAAGGGTAAGCCCTGATGGTATATAATATCAACATATAAGACAGCATTAAAACCACAAAGGTCACCAGCGCTATCATGCCAGAATTAGCAACCACTAGTATTCCAACTGTGTGTGTATCAGTGCAGGCCAACTTCAGCAAAGGGTACACATCACAGAAGTAGTGGTCTATTTCCTTAGGGCCGCAAAAAGGCAAGTTGACAGTGAAGAGGTACTGGGGAAAGGAATGCAGAAACGCCCCAGCACAGCAAGCAGTGATCATAGCGTAGCACCTCTTTCTGCTCATGATGACAGTGTAGAGCAGGGGCTGGCAGATGGCCACATAGCGGTCATAGGCCATCACTGTGAGGATGAGGATCTCAGTGCCCCCAAAGAAATGCATGGTAAATAGCTGTGCAATGCAACTAGGGTAAGAGATCACACTCCTTTCTGCCAGCAGGTCAATGACTAGCTTGGGTGTGACTGTAGAAGTATAACACACGTCAGATAAAGCAAGGTAATTAAGCAAGAAATACATGGGCTGTTCAATTAGCTGACTGCGTGTGATAGAAATCATTATCAGTATGTTTCCCACCCAAATAGCTATGTAACAAAATAAGAATAATAGAAAGCAGAAGATTCTAATTTTCTTATTTGGGGAAAGTCCCAGCAGTATAAATTCAGTGACATTATTTTTATTATCCATCATCCAGTGCAACTGATAGTCAATAGTTTTGGCTGAAATAGAAAAGCAAATTAGCATAAGAATTATTAAGCATAGTATTAATGTATTATCAAAATAAATTTATTTACTTAACTATCTCTTATTATATTACATATATGTGTATATATAAACCTCATATGCTGCAGGTGTATCATATAGTTTACCATCATATTCATGTTATTTTTATAGTGAAATGCACTAATACTTATAATTTCACTTGCTCAAAACGTAAACAAATGAGATGAAAAAGTGAGCTGAGGAACAATGTGTCCTTTGTCTTGGAGCTACATGAGAACAGCTAGACCTAGACTGAAGATGGTGATGGATATTGTACAAATGCTGGGTACAAAAGATGATCTTTATTTTAAAATGTTTATATTTTATTACAAAAATTCATTGTAATTGTTATACCAAGATGTTAATCTTGCCTATTAAAATATTTTCATCCATGATACTATATATATCATTCAATTCCTGATCCTGGGTTCAAAATTATTACATATTGGTTAACACTGTAGAATGATGAAAGCATGATGCCAGATGAAGCACAGTAGCTGTGGTATTTTCTTTTCAAGAAAGCTGTTGTTACATACACAAGGTAAAAATGAATGTTGCCTTCAAGAGGAAGGAGTGCCAATGCCCAAACCATAAATTGCACAACACAAATAAAATTTCAATCCCACTTAAGCCCTAAATAATAGCTTTAATTGAAAACATATTTATATAAATAAACAGATGACTTCCTGTTAACCTTCTTTCTTTGAAAATTTAGTTATATTAAGTTTCTTTCCATGAAATGCAGTTTTTCTCAAACCTCTGTTTCCATTCTCTGTAAACTATTGTTCAAAAGCCATCTCTTGTTTTTTTCACATTTAAGAACATTTCCATGGATCTTTAAACCTTTCAAGATCACTAGCTCCTTCAATACCCTCTGAACCACCTCTAATAAATCCATAATTCCTTCAAAACACATCTTCAGGCAGGCAGTAATAGTGCCTTCTATTTTTTGTGCCCTCCACAATATGTTATCACAATCAGTGTATGTCAGTGCATGCACTTTAGATCCAGATATGAAATTTCACCATTACATCAGAGTTCAAATCACCAACTTCTCTAACACTCATTCCTACTCTTTAATATGAGCATTTCCATTCTTCCATATCATAGAGGTTAAATTAACTAGCACTTATTGGATAATATGCACTCATTTTTTTTTTTTTTTTTTTTTCATTTTCAGAGACAGTCATACACTGATTAGGAACCAAATATATAATTTAAAAAGTAGACAAAAGTTCATAAAATTAATGCTATTTATATAAATTAGACTAATAAGATCTTACACAAAGCAACAAAAGTAATAATATTATTAACATTTACTTAACATCCAAATTCTTCTTATAATTTCCTTATAATATATTCTTCTTGTTTATTTATTTATTTAGTAGTTAGTTACTATTGCAGTTTTCTCCATCAAAAAAGTCATGTTTGAGTTTATATGTTACCCTGGTTTTCTGAAGTTTTCTCCCATAGATAAGGCCAACTGTCAGTCAAATTCATTATACATCCTTTTTTCCTTTTTTGCATACTTATGTCCTTCTTTTTGTTGAAACTAAATGTGTTCTACATTGATGTCCAAAAACATCTGAAATGATGATATTGTACTTAACAATGCATTATTACTGACTGTATCTTTATCACATATAGTAAATAGGAAAAGAAAAAGAAATTCTCACTCTAATAGATTCCATTAATTTCTTATCAGTAATCATTTTTTGTGTAAAGTATAATTTTCTTTAAAAATCCATGGGATTTCATCATATAAAATCATAAAAAAGAGATGCATTTTTTGCACATTAATTGAGGGACAATTATGTCCTCCTTCACAGTAATTTAATTAAATATTGGAATGTTAAACAAATGCATTTATAAAATGAGCATACATATAAGCAAGGGTCATTAGAGTGTTGATACAGGAATCTTGATGCAGGAATTGATACAGAAATGTCTTTTGAGAGCACTGAAGCTTTATATCACCTAGGAGCTAAGCTTTTAGAAAACTCAAGGTTCACACACAGCTCACACTGAGTCAGTGGCCTCTGGATACTTTTCTTACAAATTCAAAGAATTGAAATCCACAGACCACTGGATAATACTTAGAGAGTATTTATTAGATTATAGATATAAGTTAAGAAAATTAAGTAAGGCAGGGATCTTGCCAAGGAGGGAAGAAGGAGTATAAAAGCTCACACTGCGACCTTAGAGACAGCCTTTTATGTGGGCAGCCTGATGGGCAGGTGGGCTAGTCAGTTTACACCCATGGCAGGTGTCTGGGTGTTGTTAGGTTTTCTGAAAAAAGAGCTGCTAATCCATTTATATTCCTTTTTCTCTCAGAAAAGGAGGAGATAAGAACAGAAGCATTTATTCACATCCGCTGGAGAGGATTTTAGGAGATTAAAAAAAAAAAAAACCCAGATTTTCCCTTCTGGCATTTCTGACCTGTAGCAAAGTGGAATGTCCTAGACTCTCCCTCCCTCATGTCCCAAGGATAATTCCATCTACTTTGGGGGTCTTGTTAATCCTTAAACTGCTTCAGTAGGAAAGTGAACCATTTAGTCCATTCTATTTTACTGCAACATTCACTTCCTATTGGATATTATAATATTACTTACCAGGTGATCAGCTCACAGGAGTTCTGTTCCAGGGACCACTGTTTTCTTTTCAGAGAGAACATATTTTTCCTGGATTTTGAAACAAAGTAAATAAATCACCATTGTTACTTTGGAGGAAAATGCTCTTGTTTTCTTTCCTCAGCCTGTGTATCCTTTGTGATTTTAGAGGTAGAAATACAAGCCTAAATTCTCTGGTTAAATTCCAAATGGCATAGAAGGATTGCCTGAGAGAGTAGACCCAAACCACTCTTCTACTTTTTCTACAGCATCAGACATCTCCCAAAAGTCAACTTGATTTAATTCTCTCAGGTCCTTAACACACAGTGTTGGCAGGTTAAAAATCCTTGTACTCTGAGGAGTCTACACAGGGCAGGGGCTGACTTTCAGTGGCAGCAAGCCACGGAGCATGTGCTTTGCAGTGAATCATTCTGAAGAAACAACAAGGTCTATGTTAGAAGCAAATAAAGACAAACCAAAAAGTTTTTCAAAAAATTAAATCACTAAAATTCTGAATTGCACAGTGCTCATTATCCCTTCTTTGTCTGTCTCTTAAAATTGGCTAGATCACTAGGTAAATAAAAAATGTAGCTCAACATGGTTCTTGTAGGCCATTGGTGGCAAGAAGAAGGGAAATTTTCAATTTATTTTTTGTATGGACTAGTAATAGTTAAGTTATAAATAATATTTAACCCTTCTTTCCATAAGTATCCCTTTCTGTATTAAATCTATATTTAAAATATTTGTAGAAATGGTAAGAATCAATGTTTAATATCCTGAAAAATGCATCCACTTTAGTCTCTTTATATTATTGTTTATTCACAGTAGTGGGTGTCATTAAGTTTTAATACTCAGATTTATATAACCACCATTCTGTTATTAAACTATCAGTTACATTTACATTTTCATCATTACAAATTTATTTTCACTATCTTCACTATTGTCTATTGCTATGTTCACCTCTTCAATTTATTTTTTTTTTTTTTATTTTATTTTATTTATTTTATTTTATTGGCTTTTTGAGGTAGGGTCTCACTCTAGCTCAGGCTGACCTGGAATTCACTATGGAGTCTCAGGGAGGCTTTGAACTCAGGGCAATCCTCCTACCTCTGCTTCTCGAGTGCTTGGATTAAAGGCGTGCGCCACCACACCCGTCTCTCAATTCATTTTTTACATGAATTTTAGAGTTAAGGCTACCATTATAAAGAACACGAGCAGATTTAGAATTCTGAAAATGTTTGCTAATGTGTTGTTCAAAAGAATTCTTGAATGATACTATCATAATTTTAGAAATAGACATAATTTTAACATTGAGTGTTTTTAATAGTACATACTATATTTATAAGATTGATTCAATTTCTCAGCTAATGTTGCATGCAAAATGTTGTAGAATCTCCTTAAAATAATACCAACATCAATATTGGCATCTTTTTTAAATTATACTTTATCAAGCAGGCTCACAATAACTTTATTGACCCTGTTGATCAGTCAATTTGAACAGCTGTCATTTTCTCTATGTGAAATAGCAGAGATGGAGCTATGAAAAGTTTGTAGAATGACAGAGTACCACACAATATGGAGGTTGGGATTGGATTTTTTTAAAATAGTAAATTGCAGACATTTTTAAATAAAAATTTTAGTATAAAGTAGTTCTAAATTATTAGAAAAGTTTCCAAGAGAGTACAGAGATTTCTGTATACTCCTTATTTAGTTATTCTCATCTTACCCAGCCATGAGAATGTTTGTCAAAACTATAAATCAGTATTAATAAACTCCTAACTAAACACATAATTTTATTGAGTTTCTTAGTTCATTTATTATGTTCTTTTTCATGCTTGGCTAATATCTTAAACTTTGTCATCATCAACCAGAAGGATATTGTACCCTCAATTTTCAAATAAATTATCACTATCTAGTTGGAAATTCTATTTATCAGTCAAAAAAAGGGGACAGTTTATTTATAACTAATAAATATTTTAATTCCATAGTGGCATTACTGTTACATTTTATCAGACAAAGTAAATGATGTGCTTAAGATTTTTTTAATTATTAGAGTTGTATAGAGAATCAGTCTTCATATAAAACACATTTTGCAATGAAGCTACTTGAAATAGTAGTGCATGAATGTAAAGTGTGTTTGCCTAATGGATTTTCAGTTTTGCTCTTTTTCCATCACCAAGATGCCTAAAAAAGTAGATGTTTTCAATTTTACAGATGGATAGAGACTTGGTGAGGAATTTAGACACCATCCATGGAGTTCCCTGGCAACACACACACACAAAAAAAAAAAAAACCCACCTCTTTCCCTATATGATATTGCTGAGGGAACATAAGTGGGACACAAAGGTTTTGTGCTGACACTCAGATCAAGAATTTTTGTTGGCTTGAATGCATTGCCTTTAAGCATGTGTATCCCACCAGTAACACATGGCTAATAAGACCTAGTTCAGATTGTTTCCTATCTAGCAAGTTCTAAACCATTATTTCTCTGGCATTATTCAATTACTTGGCATTACAACATACTGAAGTTGGCTGTCTACAAACTTTGGAAATGAGTCCTCAATGCTTACTATATTTTGTGTGTTAAACATAAAATTAGGCACTGTCCAACAGATCTATTTCTTTTATGAGGAATGAATTCACTTAAAGGCATAATTCTTCATTTTAAAGAAATACTTTAGACATACCCACTATTTTCAAGCACATCTTAACTGTATGTTATGTTTCTTCTTTGTGGATAAGGGAACCCCAGGTTCAGACTGTTATTCAAGCTGTTTTTGCTCACACTCTATGAAATAGCAGAAATGATTATAAATTAATAGTTTTCTCTTCCAGAACACTAGATGTGGCTCACCAGGTTCTCCATGATTTACCCCAGAAGCTACTATTAATTAATCAAAGATGACACTACTGATAAAAATGATTTCGCATCACTACAAGTGGACATTCCCAATCATCAATATAGAAAGTCTGACAATTTGAAGTACTTTTGACTTTTTCAATTTTTTTCTGGCCTCCCACTATGTTTAAGAAATTTTGAAATTCATTTTCAATAATTAGAGAAGTACATTTGTTTATTGTGCATATATGTACACCAATTTTTGATCCTAAAAGTTGTCAGATACAATACTTTACTTTCTTATTATTGCAGATAATATGATAATTTTGTAGCTTTCACCTTGTCCTTAGAAGTCATGCAAAACCAGAACCTTGTAACTGAGTTTGTGCTTCTGGGGCTTTCACAGAATCCAAATGTGCAGAAAATATTATTTGTTGTATTTTTGTTTGACTATATTGCAACTGTTGGGGGCAACATGATAATTGTGGTGACCATCCTCTGCAGCCCTGCCCTGCTGGGCTCCCCCACGTACTTCTTCTTGGCATTCCTGCCCTTCCGAGATGCGTGCTTCTCCTCAGTCATTGCACCAAAGACAAATGCAGAGTACTTCTTTGAGAAGAAGACCATCTCCTTTGAAGGATGCATGATGCAAATCTTTGCTGAACACTTTCTCACTGAGGTAGAAGTAATTGTCCTCACAGCCATGGCCTAAGACCATTACGTGACCATTTGCAAGCCCTTGCACTACTCTTCCATCATGAGCTGGAGGCTCTGTGGCTCTCTAATGGGGTCACCTGGGCAGAAGGTCTCCTCCACTCCATCATACAGATTCTCTTTGTTTTCCAGTTACCCTTTTGTGGACCCAATGTGATTGATCATTTCATGTGTGATTTGTACCCATTATTGAAAATTGCCTGCACGGACACTCACGTTTTTCCCTTTTGGTAGTTGCCAGCAGTGGGTCTATCTGCATCATTATCTTCTCCCTCTTGCTTGTCTCCTATGGTGCAATCTTGTTCTCTTTGATAAACCACAGTTCTCAAGGGCGACATAAAGCTCTGTCCTCCTGTGGATCCCATATTGCTGTTGTGGTTTTATTCTTTGTCCCATGCATATTTATGTATATTCCACCTCCATCTGCCTTCTCCTTGGATAAAATTGTGGCGATATTTTGCACCATGATCACTCCCTTGCTCAATCCTTTGATTTATACTTTTAGGAACAAGGACATGAAAAATGCCATAAGAAAAGTATGGAAAGGATTTTTGGTGCTTGCTGATGAAAAATAAAAATTAAAAAATGGGGCTGGAGAGATGGCTTAGAGGTTAAGGTGCCTGCCTGCTAAGCCTAAGAACCCAGTTCCAATCTCCAGGTACCACGTTTAGCCAGATGCAAAGTGACGCAAGGGCGCAATGCCGCACTTGACCACAAGGGGGCACACTCATTTGGATTTCGTTCACAACAGCTGAGAGACTGCTGACACACCCATTCTCTATCTGTCTCCCTCTCTCCCTGTCTCTCTCTCTGTGTCTCTCTCCAAAAAAAAAAAAATTTTTAATTAAAAAAATTAAAAATGAACTTTCCTAAAAATTAAAGTTAAGATTAAAATGTTAATTTGGTGTTAAATACATTATGTTGATATGTGTAGTGAGAGATGAAACAGTGCAATGGTAAAGTATTAATTTACAAGAGAGTCATGGGAAATGTTTCACTGCTTATCATTCATGGATTCTAAGTTGAAAACTTAATTTCCTCTTGTGTAAATCAAAAAAGGGTGAATTAGGATGCAGTAATCAAAAGAAAAAGAATGAAACATCTTGTTATTTACATTGTTATTTATTTTGGAAAATCTTTGAGGAAGGCAGAAAAAACAACTAATAGCTTAGAAATATAAACTAAAAGTATTTCAAGTTAAAATAAAATAGATTTAGGACACTAACATCAGTGCCTAATGAAAATTTAACAAAGCCCCAGGAATGGGACTGAGCCAGTATTCACAGAAGAGAAGCTACAGGTAGTCCTGTATCAACTAACTCCAGTATTTCTTGGTTACATTACCATCTGCTCTAGAATTTGAATATTGAGAGATAGAGTGTGATTGGTCAAGTTATGCCAACTGGTGAATTATTTTTAGGTAAGTTTGCCTTCTAATGCCAATCAGCTCCTAGAAAGGAGAGAAAAAAGAGGTGGGTACTATAAGTAAAATACCAGTGGGTGTGTCTTCTGGGAGTTTAATAAGAAGAAACTCTTTTGAGTTCATATTAGCAAAGCCAGTACCAAATTATCAGGTATACTGAACTGATTCCCCCCCACCCAACTTTAAAGAAGCAAATGGAAACTAAGGGCATCTGGCAGCATAAATATTTCAAAAGTGAGATATATTTCAATTTACTCAGTGATTTCAATGTTTAATTCAAGTAAAAAAATATATATATTTGAAAAGTATTGATCCAATGATGTTTCAAATTTAGACACAATTTGTATTGCATCTCCATGGTTACAGTTTGTCATTCTCACGTTGGCAAGTGACTTCTAGGGAATAATTATTTAAATCATTTTCCTTGTCATTTAAACATTTTAAATGTGTCTATTAGAAGTTTGGAAGTAAATATTAAGTAATGACCTCTTTCTTCTGTATATATGAGGCCAAAATTACATAACTATATAATATTAGGTATTTTCCCCAGAATATATATTGCAGGAGAGAGATAAGTTTTGTTGTTCTCACATGACAAAGTTTCCTATGGAATTACCATTAGGGTCTAGAACACTATCTGAGTGAAATATACACAGTGCAGCAGGACCAGTGTATAAGAAACCCAAACATGTGAGGACACTTTTCTTGTTCTTGTCCTTTACACCTCTGTCATCTATCTGTCTCATAACAAGGGTAGATGCTTAATATCCTTGCCTTTTCACATATATTTTTATGATATAGTTAATTTGCTCCTAATTCACTTACTACTATTTAATTTGGTTCCTTACTGCTAAAAAAAATTGAGAAATGAGTATCTCTTAATATTCATTCATGGAATGAATGGAAATTTGAAGCCAATATTTGAAATACTATAGAATAGACCACCATGCTAGCTAGATTTTGGTGATTAATACAGATTCATACTTTTTTGTAAACAACTCAAACTCAAACATTTTTTTTTTTTCTCTTCTTCCAA
Source organism: Orientallactaga sibirica (assembly GCA_036365145.1). Lineage (NCBI taxonomy): Eukaryota > Metazoa > Chordata > Mammalia > Rodentia > Dipodidae > Orientallactaga > Orientallactaga sibirica. Next base: position 86,320 of record JAEOAD010002478.1, on the reverse strand, counting down.
GGTATGATTTCACTCTAGCCCAGGCTGACCTGGAATTCACTATGTAGTTTCAGGTTGGCTTTGGATTTATGGTGATCTTCCTACCTCTGCCTCCCGAGTGCTGAGATTAAAGGCATGCACCACCACGCCTAGCTTCAAACATATTTTTGTATTCAAATTTCCAGTCTCCCATTATGATTTGGCAATAATATTAAATGAAAAAGTGAACAGAGTATTCAATGAGAAAGTGAACATAATATTCAGTGAGAAAGTGAAGATAGTGTTCAGCAGAGGAAAAGAAACTCTGACATTCACTTAGTCTTTTCATTCCCATTACTTTGATGAACAGTTTTCAATAACATTTCCAGCAACAGGTACTGTTTTCACTTTGATTCATTTTCTATGTTGATGTTTGCTGGAAGGATGATGAATTTTCTCCAAAATTTGTACTTCTTAAGCAATCAAACTGTGTTGCAACACTGAATAATATCATAGTCCCTATATTCAGTTACATAATTTTCAGAAAACTACTACTAATTTTAAAATTGAAGATTTTAGAAATTATTTTCTTTATATCTGAAAGAAATTGGCACTCCACTAATGAACTACATATCCTGATGTACACTTATTTCTTTTTATTAGCATTTTAATGATTTAAATTATTATTTACTTTATTAGTTTGCTATGTTTATTATTTCTTGTCTAATTTCAACTTGAATGTAAGCACTAAATGGCCACAACTCAATGCATGAAATAATAGGAATTTGCAGACCCTGTGGCAAACAGATGCCCAGAGTCCTAGTTAGCCTGAAGGAAGGCTGAGATGAGAGATTACTTAAGATGAGTTCAAGACCAGGTTTCACAACTCAGTGAGATTCAATCTCAAAAATTAACTAATTAGGGCTGGAGAGATGGTTTAGCAGTTAAGTAGTTTTCCTGAAAAGCCAAAGGATTACTGTTCAGCTCTTCAGGCCCAATGTAAGCCAGATGCACAAGGGGGCACAAGGGAGTTCATTTTCAGCAGCTGGAGGCCCTGGTGTGCCCATTCTCTCTCTTTCTCTCTGCCTCTCTCATGTAAATAAAATATATTAAAGAATGCAAACTCTATTTAAAAATTAACTAATTAAAATGAAGTTTCAAAGTTAACTTTTTGTCGAAATGTTATTTTTGTGAATAGCTGAAAGTGCCAAATACTTGAAACAATCACCTAGAAGGTACTTCTGATCTCATGAGGCAAGCAAAACTGAAAAGGAGAAAACTTAAGAGACATGATTATGAGTGCACTGGATTGAACTCTGTGGATGCCTTTCCCCTGGAATCATGGGCTTAATCTGTGTCTGAACAAGAGACTAAGAATCTGGGGTTTTCATGGGATAAAGGTCACAACCATGTGTGAAGCAGGAGAACAGACACCAAAGAGCTTTTAAAATAGTTTGGAGAAACTCAAAACTGCAATAGTTTATGTTTCAATAAAGTCTTTGTATTGAATTTTATTCTACCATGTGTGTGCAAGTACTGACCCACAGCACATTGTGAATTTGGTCTTATTTATAACAAGATCATTGTACATGATCAAGTTAAAATGAGGTTATTAGAATGAATTCTAATTCACCACAGATATCCCTTTTAATAAGAGGCAATGTGAGCATAGACAAGCATGTTCACAGAAAGAATCATATGGTAATATGAAACAGAGAGGTTGATGTGACTCACCTACAAACCAAAGAATTCCAGTGATTGATGGATAGCCTAGCATCAAAGCTAGGAAAGGACAAATTCTCATGGCTATCCCTTAACAAACAACCATGAACTACAGTACAGAAAATAAGAAATGACATAAAGTAGAATGTAAAAATGAAAATGCCCAAAGCTAGGCCAAAGATGTTTTTTGTATATATGCTACATTGATGGTAGTATATCCCATTTCTGAAAACTCATCTACCGTGAATTTTAAAAGTCTATATTTTATCATATGTAAATTATACTTAAGGAGCTAATTAATGCAAACTACATTTTTACTTTTAAGATATTTATTTCAATGACATCCTGATTTTTTTACACTTTTGTTTTATTTTTGACAATTTCATACATGAGCGACTTGGGGAAATTGAACAACATCTGTCTAAGCAAATTGTGATCTAAAGTACTCAGCAGCAATCAACCTGATATGATGCTCACACAAGAGCAATATTGGCACACAGCCATAGTGGGTAACCAACTGCTCTTGATTTGGCTAATGGATCCACTCAGTAGAACGATACCCATACCTGGAACTGGGAAACAAGTCAGAACCATATCCAAAAAATGAGTTTACTCTCCAATATCAAGGTCCCACCAATAGTGGGATACAAGAGGGCCTACACCTATTTAGTTCTCTCTAAAACAATAATGGCTACCCATGTATCTTGCACTGACCTCACTCTTCATTGGAGAATTTGCTTCTCTTTGGCATATGGACACAGAACCTGAGGAGAGAATCAGCCCACTGCACCTCACCACGGCCCCGGCTGAAACCATAGAGTAATTGGGGAAATGAGCAAGAGTGTTGCTTTATCAGTGAACCTGGTATCATGATGCACAGGAGTGAAGGATACAGACACAGAGAACACTCAACTCCTTCCAAATCAGATATCCAGAGACACAGAGACTCCTAGGACCACGTCACTAAAATGAACCCAACATAGCTTAGGAAAATTCATGGAAGAGGGGGCGGAAAGATTGTTAGTGCCATAAGTTGGGTCATTATGCACAGAGACATTTCCTCACCCTCATATCTGATGGCTGCCCCCACAATACAAGACCCACAATCCCCATGAGGGGAGGGCAGGGAGAAGGCTAACAATGGTATCATCATGTTTTATACACATTATATAGATAACTAATAAAAATATAAATTAAAAGAAAGCTAAACCTAATATTACATTCTCTATTGGACTGCCCTTTATCACCTAGTCTCCCACATATACTAAACAAACATGACACTAAGAACCTTGATCTAAGGTCCTTTCCACCCAATATTGACATGATTTTGAGAAAATAAAAATCATATTGAAGTTTTACACAAAGATTCAAATAATATGATCACTAACCTATTTTACTTTTTTTTACTAATAAATAGAAAAATAATCATAAAATTACTTTATAGAGACATATTTAAAATATTACTTATGAAATTTGTTCCACAGTTGAGCATTAAAGGATAAGTGGAATTTAGCTATAAAATCATTTCTACCCTTTTGCTCAGCTTCACTTCAGAAAAAAAAAGACTTTATGTTCTAAAAAAGGGTATATGTATGTGTACGTATATGTACACACATATATATATATATATATATATATATATATATATATATATATTTCCCAGTAGTTTGATATAAGCCACATTGCAGAAGGAATTTTTGTAAAATCAGGGCAATAGTAATACACATGAGTACAACATAAGCATAAAGGCCCAAAAAATAGTTAAACATGTTGTAGAATTAAGTTTAAATTTAGATCCGTGATGGCCAGATGAGCCTGTGCCCTTAGGGGACGGCTCGATGATATAAAACACAGTACAGCTGGGAGCAGATCTCCCCATTAGGTTTGTTTTGTCTTTTGGGATGGAGTCCCCACTCAAATGAGGAGGCAAAACGCTTAAAAGTCTCCTCTAGGTCTGCCCACGTGGTGAGTCTTTTTAGGTCTGCCCACGTGGTGAGTCTGCCATGAACGTATGACCCGTTTAGAAATGCAAGCGCTGCAGATACGGTTTACCGGCAACCCGGAAATGAAAGGAAAGAGAAAGGAACGAAAAGATGTTGAAGCAAGCACAGGTACAGAAGCAAAGTTTAGAATATTAAATATGAAGACTACCTCATAATTTATGAGGGTACACCCGTCCGCAATACGATTAGCCCGTCAGTGTAATTTTGTATTTTTCCTTCATCATGTCGGGGTCATCAGTCTGTAGGTTTCTTCCCCCGGTAGTTCCGTTTCCTCACACGGGGCACCAGTTTGCCGGTTCTTCTCCACTGGCAGGTAGAGTGGAAGAGAGAGAGTCGGGCCAGCCAATTCTCTCGAGGCTGACTGGGAAGGCAGGTGTCGGCGGCTCAAAACCCTCCCCAAAACACGGGGGAGAAAAACCACATTGAGCCAGGAGCCTTGTCTAAGCATGAACTCTGTTTATTGTAATGGGAAGGTGTTTTTTGAGAAAGAGGGTGGGAAAAAGGATGAGAGAAAGGTGTAAGGGCCAATATTATTTCACCATGTCAGCAGTAGCTGGGTGGAGGCAATTTCGGGCTGAGTCACTCCAAGGACAGGTTGCTAAACTCTAGTCAGGCTCATACTAGGCCTCACAGTAGGCCAAGGACAGGTCGCAAAACTCTAGCTGGGCTCAGAGCCACTAGGCCTCACACCGGGGCCTCTTGGGGCCCAACAGGTGACCACAAAGTCTGACTTGTGATCATGGTTATCATAATCAGGAAATTTCCCAGCACCGTGATCACATACATGATCAGAAAAAATAGCAGAAAATGTTTTCCGTAGCCCAGCATGCTCTGTGAGACACAAAAGGATAAATTCCGTGACATTGTTTTGATTTCCCATTTATCTTGTGATATTATGACTTCCATATGAGAGTTGCAAAACCTAAAGAAGGAATATATGTTACACATAATTATTAATTATTTGGCTCTTGTGTTTCCAGCTCTATGGGGATTTATTGATTTTTTCAGAAGTCAGGAAAATAGGAGTGAAATTTACTTGACAGTACCTCACTAATGTCACTCAGCATATTGGTGTGCTGTTGCATTTCTGAGCCTCAGTTTCCAAAGCTGCTGTTCTAGTCAGAAATGAAGTGACTATGGTTTCCAAACATGAATAAGAGAGAGAAAGAGAGAGACTGAGCAGAAGTACCGTGTGAAGGAATAGAGAATTCTGTACCCAGAAGCCGTACTTTGTTGTAGGAAAATCACAGTACTATGGATGGGGAAAACTCCCAGGGAAATATTGCTAAGGGAAGCCCATGAGGCCCACAGCAGAGTACAAGCCATTGCCAATGTTCTTTGTTGCCCATCAGAACTAGAATGCAAAACCCTCATGCTCAAGTCACCATAAGCTTCCCTGGAGGACACAGAGAAATCAAGCTGGAACTGAGCTGGAAGCCTCCTTCCACTTGACTAGCTGTCATAGCTTGGGAAGTGACATGTAGCCTGCTGGGGGAAACAAATTATCAACAGTCTTTACTCGCAGTGGACCCTATAAGCAGCTCAAATGGGCAATTCTTTTTATAATAATTGGCAGGTTTCTGGGAAAGACTTCCTAAGCGAGATGTAGTTCACTTCACGTTGAAACTTTTGGAAGTCCATCCTGTACACGTTTCCTTAAGGCTTGGAGCTTGGTAGGGACTCTTTTGATACAGAAGGGCATTGACATTCTCAGCAGGCCTTTGCTTCTCCTGTCATTCCTCCTCATTTCCTATTGAATTAAATTTCTTTGTGCACCACATTTTCTTCATTCTACCCACCTACCAGACTCATTCCTGTTTCTGTTCTCAGGAAATGTCACTGGGTCCACACAAGACTACCCCGTCTCCAACTCCCAGACAGGCTGAGGTAGCAGATTTTGTGATCTCAAACTTTCCATTCCTCGAGGCTGGAGGATGAAGTGAGGCTCCAGCAGCCACTTCTGCACAGCTTATGTGTCGTGGCATGCATAATGTGAGAACGGTTACTCTTCATTATTTATTATGAACAGTCATATGAAGTATTAGAATGATCTGACTTTTCCACAGTGAGATTTTAGGCTGACAAAACAATATCCTCAATTATCTTCTTAGAAACTTGAGAGAAACTAGAATGCATAGGCCACTAAGTGCTTGCTCTACAGTACTTTCGTTTCTTGGTCACAGAACTGCTATGAGAGTCAAAGAAGGAATGTCCATAATATTTGGGAAAGTAGTATTCACATTTGTCTCTGATCATGACGACATGACTCTGTGTCCTAAGGTTGCTTTCTGCCCATGTCCTTGCCCTCAAAGCCTGCCTGCCTCTACCTTGAGCAGTCTGAATATTATAGCAAATCATGGAGCATTTCTGTATGTGTTTATTGCATGCTTCTCTTGTTTCCACATGCAAATGCTTTCACATTTCTCAAAGTTCCTAAAGATATTGTAAGAGCACAGTAGGTTCCAATAAATTCCAAGATATGTCATCAATTAGGAGGAAACTGCCATGGGCTAGTTGTTATTTCTCTAGGCATTCGCACACATTTCAGTCACTAATATCATTATTATTATGTATCTTTTCAAACATGTTGAGACAAAATCTATAAATAAACAAAATCCAAATCTTCCATGGTGTTCCCTCCATGGTGTGTCAGTGAAGTGCCACTTCTTAAAAGGCTGCTGCAGTGAAGAGTAGGATAGCAATCCGTGATTAATGCTTTCATTTTCCTTCGGCAGTCCTCTTCTCTCTTATCCCCTAAGCATTTATACAGATGAGTGTTTCAAAAACTTTAGGCATGGCCTATTTCCTTAGGCTTCAGGCAAAACTCATCAAATTAAAGTGTCAGTGGAAACAACTGAACTGAGAAACAATGAAAATAAATAAATTAATTAAGCCTTAAGCTACACAGTGGTGAGGAGAGAGGAAGGTCATAGATCCTCCCAGCAGAGGGAGCAGTAGGAACAAAGGATCACAGGTAGAAGAGGATACATTTTTGTATCACAGATTGATGAACAAAAGCTCTGATTCATGAACACCAGAACCTAATATAGATTCTGCAATACCTCTCAGCTGCTTGATCATTGAACACTGAGGGCTTTTTTTCCCTGCAAATGAGCACTTCAGAAATATTGAACTTGAGATTTAAGAATATAATTACTTCATAATACATTACAACACAAATCTAAGTCCACTCTATATTTTACATTCCCTGACAATATATGAAAATTTGAAATTTTAATTACCTGTGGTTTCAACAATATTATAGTGAAATTCTGTGCATATTTGTGGATATGTGTGTACAGAATATGTATATCTCTGCTCCATGTATACTAATTGATTTGAACTAAGTATTGCTATAAAGTAAATTTTACCATAGAACCTCAGAATCATAGGCATGAAAATTTTAATGCTGTATAAGTATAATAAAGTCTCCTTCCAATATTTGTATTCTCATCAATAATATAGGGCACGGTTGTAGTTAATTTTTTGGGGTTTTTTTTGTTTGTTTGTTTGTTTGTTGTTGTTGTTTTCTCTTTCTTTCTTTCTTTTTTTTTTTTTTTTTTTTTGGTTTTTCAGGTTTGGTCTCACTCTAGCACAGGCTGACCTGGAATTCACTATGTAGTCTCAGGGTGGCCTCAAACTCATGGCAATCCTCCTACCTCTGCCTCCCGAGTGCTGGGATTAAAGGCGTGCGCCACAACACCCAGCTTTTAATTTTATTTATTTTCATTCATTATTATGAATTTTATTATTTAGAATTGCTTAGTCATGCCATGTACGTTATAAAATGCTTTTTAATTTTTTCAGCAAATATTTGAATTATTTAATAAAAGGCTCTTAAAATTTTATTTGCTCTAAAGAAAGTAATATATACTATTTTAAAATACCCTCAATAAAATAGTTAGTATTTATCTGTCAGTGATACCTTTGTTACATACTAAAGGTTATAGAGTTGGTTAGTGTCTTAGAGTGTGTTTGAAGTCCAGAAAGCTTGTCTACTAATTCTCAATTCTGGGTGTGTATATGTATGTATGTATGTATGTACATCATTACTTTTTCTCTAGTTAAAATTTGAGTACTAAGTTTAAGAAACTCTATAATCTCAACTAGACCACTATAGAGACTACTGAAAAATATCAAAACATCCCTTTAATCTTATAATTCTTTTCTCTTTTCATGAAATCAAAGTCTAGTTAATAAAAACACAGCCAACTTCAGTAGAATTTTATAGGGGAAGGGGCAATGAGATTGTTATTTTTTAAATTAGGACACACAAATTACCTCAGTGTAGGATGCTGCCACGTTAATTTTATCATGGCATGATTAAATCAGCAGCATTACCCACTCAACCAGCAACACCATCACCAGTGCAGTCACTGCAGCCATTCTCACGAGTAGAGTCACCTGCAACTTCACATCACTTGCGTTCTGACACACACAGCAGTATTAGGCATAAAGTTATTCTTAAACTATTACAAGGAAAAAATATTATTTTCTTAGTCACTTATTAGAGGCTAAAAAGGAAATGAAAGAAATCAATAGTACTGTGGTCAAAGAGAGACAGAGAGAGATACCTGAGGCTGGAGAGATGGCTTAGCAGTTAAGGCATTTGCCTGCAAAGCCAAAGGATCCCAGTTTGATTCTCCAGGACCCACGTAAGCCAGATGCACAAGGGGGTGCATGCACCTGGAGTTTGTTTGCAGTGGCTGGAGGCCCTGGCATGCCCCTTTTCTCTCTCTCTTTCTTTCTCTCTCTGTTTCCCTCTCTCTCTGTTTCCCTCTCTCTCTCTGCCTCTTTCTCTCTCTCAAATAAATAATTTTTAAAAAAACAGATAACTGTAAATGATAGTAAAGTTATCCCAGCATTTGTCAAGCTAAGAAAGGAAGACTGAAAGCTTACAGCCAGCTAGGGCTTCATAGTGAGAACCTGTCTCAAAAATAAATAAAATTAGTGGGGGAGAGAGAGAGAGCAATTGGGAGAAACAAATGTTTAAACAATAGGAGAGGGAGAAACAGAATGGGGGGGGGCAGACTAAGAAAGAGAAATAGAGACAGCATGATTCATGTAAGGTTGAAAAACACACATCAGAGCTTCTCATAATACCAATTTCTACATGTAATTTATATTCTCTTTTTTTCTGACAATGAGTACTTTTGGGAAATCATATATTTTATCAGTTTTTATTTTTTAGAGGGTGGTTCATTTATTTTTTAAAAATATTTTATTTATTTGAGAGAAAGAGGTAGATAGATAGTGGGTGTGCCAGGTCTTCTAGCCACTACAAATGAACTCCAGACACATGTGCTACCTTGTGCATCTGGCTTACATGGGTCTTGGAGAACTGAACCTGTGTCCTTTGGTTTCACAGGCAAGCAAATTAATCATTAAGTCATCTCTCTAGTCCATCATTTAGTTTTTAAATTCTCAAAAAAAAAAAATAACTAGATTTAACTCAAGTTAAAATATAAAAATAAACTGAAGTCCATCAAGTCAAAATTCCTCACCAAGCTGGGCATGGTGGCACACACCTTTAATCCCAGCACTCAGGAGGCAAACGTAGGAGGATCACTATGAGTTCAAGGCCACCCTGAGACTATAAAGTTAATTCCAGGTCAGCCTGGGCCAGAGTGGTGAGACCCTACCTCAAAAACAAAACAAACAAACAAAAAAATTCCTCACCAAGAACATAAAATTACCTATAGATTTATAAAATGTGTGTTGAGAGTGGCATAATCAACACTTTATTTTTACAAATAATTTATATACCATATTCAATACTAGAATTGAAATATACATATGAAATACTTAATCAAATACTAAGATGATTCATAGATCATTATTTCCCTAGTGGTTGAAACATGAAGAGCTGTGTAGCAATTCTCAGATGTCTCACAATGGAACCTATGTATGATCTTCTCATTACATTTGAGATTCATTCCCAGGAAGAAATTTCATCAGAGAGTACAAGAACCAGTGAAATTATTCAGCTGGGTGTTTTTTTTCAATACGGAAGCAAACAGTCATGGCTATAAATGGAGGAGGATTAACCAGTTATTCAAGAGTAGTTAAATTCATAGAGCTTTAATTGTTTTAAAGAAAGATTTAAACAGAATCCTTAGGACTCTCTGAGCTGAATAGAGAAATAAGTTTTCTTAGTCACCAAGGAGTTTACCATCTCTCTAATTAAACACAATTGCTAAATAGGTAATCAAGTAGAAACATACCAGTTAATTTGATTTTTTTCTTTCCTATTTCCAGGTGATTGTATTTTAGGATGATAGTAAAATATTTTTCTCAGCTTCTTCAGATATACTTGATGGCTATTTATTTTCCTCTGGGTACCAGCCCTGGTACATAAAGGCATCCAGTACCCATATGAGAGAGATGGAAAGAATTATAATCCCTTGAGTTTGGCTCTAGGTGGCTGGAGGTATAAATCCCTAACCCAGTGCATCCCTACCCACCAGATTTATTGACAGGTGTCCTCATTGGTAAGCCCATCCCTGGGGCCAGACTTAGATGATGCTCCAGGAATAGAAGTCTAAGAAATCTATACCCTAACAGTAACCATTTACTCATCTGTTCCTTCATGGTTATCTGAGAAAATACCACCAGTCTTATAATCACTACAATCTGCGAACTGAGATGAACCTGAGACAAATCTCATCTATCGATTCCATTCCTAGCAAGAGTCACATAGAAGAATGGAACACTCCTCCAATGTTATCAGGAAAAAAAAAAATAACAAGATAATCTATGCTCAAAATATGGTAATGCACGTATGTAAGTAGAAGAACTGATTTCAGGGAGGGGAATGTCCTAAGTGAGGCCATGGGAAGAGAATGCATACAAGAAGGGCAGGGGGAGGATCAATCTAAACTCAAGATATTGTGAATAAGACATATGTAAAATTTTTTTTTTTTGAATAAGGGCACGTCTAGAAGCTGTAGACTGTTACTAGAAAATTTTCAGTACTTGGGATGGAATACCTTCCAGTGAGTTGTTGGCCAAGGAGATCCCGGTAGCCTCCAAAACATTAAAGGCTCTTGCCAAAGCCCTTGGTTTCCCTTGAGAAACAGATAGTAAGACCCTATTGCTGAAGACATCTCATGCCTGAGAAGCAAGGTCACTGAGAAAGCAAGCTGGTGTGGAGCAGAAAATCTTCTCCCTGTACACCAGCCAATTGAAAGCTGGAAAAAGCTGCATTGCACGCAGCGTATGGGAGACAGAAGTCATCTACAGTGAAAACAGTGGACGTTGAATATTCAAGCTTGTCCAGACAGGCCCGATGACTGAACGGGTGCAATAGTGGCATGTCAAGTCTTGGGGTAACCAACTGCTCCATAATTGGACTGAAGGCCCTCTCTACGGGAGGGAATACATACCTGGTACTGAAAAACCTAAGTAAAAGTCTTTGGTAGGTGAGGTCATGAGCCTTAGGGGTATAAGCCTGCTCTCATCTGACTAAATGTATATATTATTCCCACCAAACTGCCCTGAAAGCACTACACTTAATGTTCATATTCACATATTAACGCTACTCTCACTTCTGGTTAGAGAAGCTTCTCTTTTCAGATGGTGATGACCACTGGGATGTCCCAAAAGGCAACATAGTGCTGAGAAGAAGGGTTGGAGAAGTGCCCAGCACTGAAACACCTCTGTCACACCCTCCAAGGCTCAGGGACCATTGCGGAAGAGGGGGCGGATAGAATGGAAGAGCCAAAGGAAGGGTATAACCTTTTACAATGCAACTGTCCAGACAGAAACTGGCCTCGATATCCATGACCTTGCAGTGCCTAGCAATACCTTTGCAAAACCCTCAAAATAGAAGAAAAAGATGATGACATCAAATTAGAAGAGAGACTGATGGAGAGAGGGAGGGGATATGATCGAGACTTGAGTTCTAAAGGGGAATGGGGGGAGGGAAGCGAAATATCACGTGGGTTTTTTCTTTGTATGTGAGTATAAAAGTCAATAAAAAACAATAATAATAAAATATATATATATATATATATATATACTTAAATCAGTTCAAATTTCTTAACAAATGGTATTGCACAGCAATTTTCTCCACATTGAAACAGTCCCTCCTAGGAGGAGGAAGAAAGCTCAGGAGACTCAGGAAGTCAACGAATATGAGAAAAGTTTTCAAACCTTGTCCTAAGGCTATATATAGGAAAAACAACTACTTGAGCATGAGACTCTCTGATTGAGCTGCCTGCAGGTCATGTACTATGCTCAAAACTCTCAACCAGCTGAGCTGCTTGCAGGGTGGCACTAGCTCCAGAAACACAGCCTTTGTGTGTTGTCACCTAGGCTAGTGTGGGCTTATCAGTGATGTGCTGCCTTTGAGTTACCCATGTTCCTGTGAACAGCCCCTCACCCTGCTCCAGTATAATTGCACTTTGGTCTGTCATCTGTGCCCTATCTGGTATGAAGATGTGCGTTTTCACCCCCCAGGGGAGAAGCTTTTCCACGACACTTGGTACCCAATGTGGGGCATTACAGAACCAGAGATGAGCTTAGGGAGAGCAACTTCATGGTCCTGGCTATGGGCAGCAAGACAGGCCACTGAGCCTGAGGATGGAGCATCTATGAGGGAAATCCAGACATGACTATCCTTCCCCATGTGGTGATGTGCCTTCTTGTGGTGGTGGTGTATGCATGAATCTTGCTTCAGTACTTCGATATGTAACTAAGGCTGGACCATTAGGAGGAAGAGAGTCTGTGGGAGGTATCCCAGAATGACCACCTTCCTCTATGTAGTATGGAGAGAAATGCAAGGTTGATGGAGTCCGCCATGGGGATATAGAGCTGCCCTGAAAACAGTCACAGGACTAGAAAATGTGTTGAAGTCCTTCAGTGTGCCACATAAGGACGAGCCTCCTCAAAGATAGCATGGCTATTGTTATGGGCAATGAAGTATACAGCAGAGGCTAAAATAACTGTCCAGAGAGAACTTGTTTATATAGAACACTTACAGAGGGAAAAGGACATGTGGCTAATATCTTCTGAGTTAATCTCTGACTTGAAAATAAATTAGATAAAAGAGGGAGGTAAAGGTAATAGATCACAAACTTAAAGTCCTAAATCAATCTAGAGGAGATGAGAGAAGGGCAAATCAGACAAAGGGGTCATTACTCAGAAGTAAAGGTGGGAAGATTTGTATAGAGCTGGAGTTCTGAAGGATAAATTGAAGAAAGCCAAATGCAATGCTAGTGAACTTTTCAAAGGATTTAAGACCAGATGAACAGTTCCTGGAGATTATGAATATGAGGGGGCTTTGGGTGAAAAGAACCAGGCTTGTTCCATGGGTGCACACTTATGCCCTATGACTGAGCCTTGTACAATCTGTCCTTCAAAAAGGGGTGCTTGTGGTGGAACTTGCTCATTTAGCCCTAAGTTAGTGCAGAAGCCAAGTGTGAATGAGAGATACAGTGACCAAGGCTGCAGCTTCAGTGCCAGCCCCTGGAGCCTATTAAAATAAAGCGTTAGGGGATGCCATCCCAAAGGGCAGGCGCCACAGTACACTGGAGAGAAGCCTTGCTTCCCCAGGATTGTGCCAAGAAGCTTGAGTGGGACCCTAAGGAAATATCCTAGGGTGAGAAAACAGGATAGTTGATGGAATATGTCTATGGTTTATGGAAAAGCTAGGGTGAATATTTCCTCCAATATTTCCCCTTTCAGGAAACAGTTAATGCAAACCATGGACACTTTCCAAGTGGTGGTGGACCTCGTTAACATTCTCCTTTAGTATCCCCTTAAGTGCTGACTCCTGAGATCAACTGATGCCTACTTGTAATGGATGAACATTTAGATGTCCCATTTACCCTCTGGAAAGTGTTTTGTAATAGAGTTATATATGGTTTTGTAAAGATTGTTAATTTATATTATATTGTTAACCTCTGGGTTTATTACATGTTTAGAAATGTATCCTGGAAAGATAATAAAGACAACAGTTAAAAGTTTAAGATAGTAGCCTGCATAGATGGAAAGGGCCCTTCTAAGAGGTTGTTGAATGAAGACCACAGTGTAAGAATGGGATACCTTCCTAAGAATTGTTGGCCAGAGAGTCCCCTGTGGCCCCCAAAATGATAAACTGTATTTCTACATTGTTGGTTGCATTGAAGAATAAATGGTAAGACCCTCTTGCTGAAGACATGGCATGCACTTGCTTATATGACATGGAGAAATCAGGCTTGCACTGAACTAGAAGTACCATCCTTGCTGACTGGCTTCCATAGTGCTTAAAGGTGTTATGTAGGCTTCTATGGAATAAAGGTCAGCTATGGATCCTGTATGCTACAATACCAACATGCCAGGCAAGAGGTGCCTGTCTCTGAGATAGTGGCATGACTGTTGTGGGTACAGCCAACAACTTTTTGATTGGATTTAAGGCCCACTCCACAGAAGTTCGTGTCTGGGATGATCATAGACTCTAGGAGGCCATTCTCTCTCTCTCTCTCCTTCTTTCTCTCTCTTTCTGTTTCTCTCAAATACATTAATAAAAATCTTTTTAAAAATTAAGTAAGCAGGAACATCAAGCAAATAATTGGTTGACTTATGAATATCAAGTCTAGCTTTATATTAATACAACATATACCACTAAATATTTGAATATATTAACTTTTCTAATAGTTTGTTCCTTTGTGTGTTAACACATTTATTCAGGAGTGCCACAAATATGAAATGAACAACTGTTATATATGTCAGACATATCTTATGTGCTTGAGATGAAAGTGTTCAGAACAACTGATACTTTCTTTCCTGATGAGCTTATAGGCTAGCAAGAAGTATAGTAAATATTCCATCACCAAGTAACTGGATGGCATGCTTTGACAGAAGTTTGTACATATATAGCAAAAGAAGATATGTAAAGAATGGTAAGGAGGAGTGTCAGGGGTACAATTTTAAATATATAGTGGAGGTAAACCTCTTGTTTATACAAATACTTTTCAGGAGACAGCTATATAAATGTGTGCATTGAAAAGTATGTCAACTGGATCCTCTGTTGGATGTATATTTGACTAAGATTTTTTGTCCTATTCTTTAACTGGTGCCTCACTCTGCTGGTAGCTCCTCTTGCTGTGTAGAAGCTTTATAAATTATCATAATCTCAGTTATCAGTTTTGAGGATACTTTGCAGTGCTAATTGATTCTTTTATAGAGAGTTGGTTCCTATGTCTATGCCTTGATGTTTTTTATTACACTAAGAGTTTCAAAGGGTCAAGAATTAAGTTCTTTGATCCATTTGATTTGTCTTTTATTAGAGGTGAGAGATATGGATCTGCTTTTATTTTCCTATATATGGCTATTCAGGTATCTTAGTATAATTTGTTAAACATTTTTTTTTCCAATGTATGCTATGACATCTTGGTTGAAATTATGTGTGGTAGCTGTGTGTGAACTCTCTATTCTGTTCCAAGTACTCTGTGTTTATTTTGTGCCAGTATTATGCTGTTTGGGGCATGAATGCTCTATAGTAAAACCTGTTCTTCCGATTTTCATGTTCTGTCTTTGACTCTGCCTCTCTCTCTCTCTCTTTCTCTCTCTCACTGTGTGTGTGTGTGTGTGTGTGTGTGTGTTCTTTCTATCTCTGTCCCTGTTTGGTATCCACTATACCTTCGCATAGTGTATCCAATTCTCTTAATAAAAGCTTAAACCATAAAAGGGCATTTTAGCTCAGCTACTGTCTCTTGGACAAAGATGACCTCTTCTACACTCTGAAAGAAATCCACATTATAATCAAGTTGAACAATAAGAATCATTTTTCTGGGGCTGGAGAAATGGCTTAGCAGTTAAGGCGCCTGCCTCCTAAGCCTAAGAATGCTGGTTCCAATCTCCAGGTCCCATGTTTAGCCAGATACAAAGGGGTGCAATGCTGCACTTGACCACAAGGGGGCACACGCATCGGGATTTCGTTCACAGCAGCTGAGAGGCTGCTGGCACACCCATCTCTGTCTTCCTCTCTCTCTGTCTCTCTCCAAAAAAAAAAAAAAAAAAAAAAAAAAAGAATCATTTTCAGTATTTGACCAAAAAAAATATTTCTCAGTTAAACAACTTGCCTTATTTATCATAATCTATTTTGAATAATCTTTGGATCTTTAAAAAATTAATTATAGTACAAATAGTATGTCATAGGTATGTTTGTAGCATGTGTAAGTCTGGTAAACTGACACTAAGAAGCAGTCATTTGTAACTGTCTCTTGCTTGATTAATGTTTCTCCTGAACAACCAAGCCTCAACCATCCCCAGTCTACCATTTAGTGTCAGTTAACTATATAATTAACACAACATTGGAATTCTCCCTCAGAAATACCATAGTAGCTAGTACGAAATGTTTTATCCAGAAAAATTATTCCTCATAATAGAAGGAGAAAGAAAACTTCTCCATGAAAAAAAGAAACTTTATGAATATATGAACACTAATCCAGCCCTACATAGAATACTGGATGGCATACTTTACACTGAAGATAATAAATGTACTCAATAGGCTACAGGAAGAAAAAAATAATAAAAACATAGGACAGTTTTTAATGCAAATGAAGATCAATAAGACATCAGGGCTTGAGAGGCAGCTCAGCAGTTAAAGGTGCTTGCTTGCAAAGACTTAAAGCCTGATGGCTGAGATTTGATTCCCCAGTATCCATCTAAAGCTTTATGCACAAAGTGTCACATGCATCTGGAGTTTGTTTACAGTGGCATGAAGCTCTAACATGCCTATGCTTACTCTTTTTCTGTCTGCCTCTTTCTCTCTCTCTCTCTCTCAAATAAAGAAACTTCAGGAAAATTGACATAACTCTCAGTATCATATCTGACCACAGTGTAATAAAGCTTAAAATCAATCACAAGTAAAGTAATAACATACACACGCACACACACACACACAACACAAAACCTCATGGAAATTAAACAACACATAATTGAACAATAAATGTGACTTTGAAGAAAGCAAAAGTAAAATTTAATAAAATTCCCCAACTAAGTGAGAATGAAAACAATACACACAAAGAATGTGGTCATAAAAGGGATGTTTATAGATATATATGTCTAACTTGTTTTTTTTTTAAGATCTCAAATAACTTAATGATCTACCTCCACACTTTGGAAAAAGAAGAACAATCTAAATGCAAAAGTGCCAGATGGAAATAAATAATCAAGACCATATCAGAAAGCAATGAATTAAATGAATTAAACAATAAAAATGATGAAATGAAGAGCTGGTTCTTCAGAAAAATAAACATTAACTAACTGCTCATAAAACTGATCAAAAAAGCTGGAGAGATGGCTTATCATTTAAGGTGCTTGCCTGTGAAGCCTAAGGACTCATGTTTGACTCTCCAGGTCCCATATAAGCCAGATTCACAGTGACACAAACACACAAGGTCATGCATGTAAACCGAGGGTGTACATGTCTGGAGTTTGATTGCAGTGGCTGGAGGCTCTGGTGCACCAATCCTCTCTCTCTCATATTTGCATAAAAATACTGATCAAAAATAATTAGAGAAGATTCTAATCAATGATATTAGAGATAAAGAAGGAGATGTTACAACAGATAACAATGAAATTGAAAGAAGCATTATGACATATTTCAAAAACCTTTGTTTCACAGCATTGGAAAATACAAAAGAAATGGATGAATTTCTTGATGTATATGACCTGCCAAAGTAAAACCAGAGGAAATAAGTTGCCTGTATAGAGCTATAAAAACCTAACAAATTGAAGGAGTAATTTAAAGTCTCCAACCAGAAAAAGCCCAGGATTCACTGATGGATTCTACAAAAACTTTATAAAAGAACTAAAATCAACATCAAAGCACCCTAGGGAGGGATATAAACAGAAACACAGCAAAATGCACTCTTCTACTGAAAAGAGCAGAGAAGCAGGAGAGACCAAGATCTTCCAGAAAGGAGAAACTGGCCAGAATACAACTGAGGCTCCTGCAGCCACAATCCATGCACCTGGCCCCCTGCAGAGCAGAAACCAGGTGAGGTGCAGAGCAGCAGGAGCAGAAACAAGGTGAAGGGATTTTCCACTCACATCAGCCTCTTCACAAAGTCAAGAAACCTGAAGAAGACAGTAGGGACCAGCTGAGCAGCTGCTGAAGGAAAATACAGATGGGACCAGCTGAACAGCTCTAGTACAACTCAAGGCACCCTGCATAGCCTCTCATCCCCCAATTGTCACCCCGGTTACCTGGCACCAAGAGGGATGATGGTGGGCACTCAGCACTGGTGAAATTGGAAGCTACCCGAAAAGGTAATAGGGTCTATTTACACAAAGTCAGATATGCAAACCTGCACTGGAAGTGCTAATCCCCCTTTCCATGTCAGGAAAGGCTATGTATTACATTTGAATGATATATTCTTTCTTGACTTTAACATTCTCAAATCAGCTGTATTGTGGTGTTGATTATTGTTGCCTTTGATGTTTCCTGATTTTTAGGACCTCTGTGTTTTTCTTCTGTCATTTTTTGGGGAAGGCTCTGACTGGCCCTGAGCTGACTTGGAACCCATTTCACACCAGAAATCTTAACCTCCTAGCTGACAAGATTAAGGGTATGAGACAATACACACCTTCAGGCACTTTGGCAATAAGATTATCTGTTTATTTTAAGCCTTACCTTTGTATAAATGCTCTGAGCTGGTCTTGACTGTATGTGTGTACTGGTCAGTTGAATTTTGGATTTTGCCAGTAATTTGCTCCATTCAGTATACTACAATTCTTGAATAGTAGGCAAACTCAACACCTAGGGTCACTTCTGCTGTTTCTTTTGGAGTATAAGAGCTACACCTGACACCCTAAACTCCTACACTGAAAATATATAAAGTCAGATTTACACAGCTAGGAACACTGCAGATAATTAGAAAACCCAAGCATCAAGTTAACTCAAGATGCAAAATCTCTACATTATAAACCAAAAAACACAAAAAATCAAGACAATACAATCTCACCAAAAATTATAAATCCATCAGAAATGACCTCCAGTGAGAATGCTTTAGATGATATTCTTGACTAAGACTTCAAAAAAATCATAACATCTATGTTCAAAGAAATCAAAGAAAAAACTAACTCCTGAAAGAATCCCAAGAAAACACAGGAGATCAACTTAGAGAAATAAGGAGGTCAACACAACACATGAGTAAGGAAATAGAAAAAAATACCAATCAGAAATACTAGAAATGAAAAAACAGAGTTAGTCAAATAGAAAACTCTTTAAAGAGTCTTACCAGTAGAATGAGTAAAAGAGAGGACCTGTGAAAGCAGGCCAGCTTCTTCTGCCATTAAGGAACTTCCCCCTGGATCTGTAAGCTTCGATAAGCATCCCTTCATCCATAACTGTGCCTGGTCTGGAAGTTCATCTCAGCACACCAGAAGCTGTCTAATATAGCATTCAAATGATATTACTCTCTTAATAAGAGAGGAGGATAATTTGGTGAGAAACACTCAGCATGTATAGAAAAAGCTTTTCCTTAAAATTATAGGTTGCTACTGGTAAATCAAGGTTTTAGAACTGAGATACCCTCCACAGTGAGCTGTTGGTCTCGGGAGACCCATGCGATACGCATCACTTCTTTACCTATTAGGACTAAATAGTAAGATCCTTAATACCATAAGTTCCTGTCACAAGGCCATAAAAATCATTATGGAGACTGAGATGGAAGGCAGCTCCTAAATACTGTATGAGCTGTTGTGAGATAAAGATCACCAACAGCATTAACAAGCAGTGGATCCTGTAAGCCACAAAATCAACCAGCAAGGTAGATGTACACACTTGCAATAGTAGAACATAGGCTATGAGGATAATCTTCTTTCTGATTGGATATGAAGCTGGTTCAGGGGGAGGAAATTCATACATGGTACTGAGAACCAAATCATAAGGACATGACTTGAAAGGTCATAGACCTTAAAGGGAAGCATCCACAGTTCTTTGCCTAAGAAGAGATGTTATACCAATCAAAATTCAATGAAATGTCTATGCTTATCCCCTTTAATCCAATCTGCTCTCACTCTTGGCTTGAGAATCTGCTTTTGTGAACATAAGTTATTAATTTATTTGCAAAAGAGGAAGAGACAGAGAGAGAGGTGTTGTGGCGGGGGGACACCAAAGCCTCCATACACTGCAGATGAACTTCAGATACATGTGCCACCTTGGGCATCTGGCTGGGGTGGGTACTGGGTGATTGAACCTGGGTTCTGTTTGCAAATGCAACAAACAGCTTCAGTTTCTGGGATGAACTTCTACACCAGGCACAATTGTGGAGGAAGGGAGTTATTGAAGGTTACAAATAGAAGGGAATTTCCATAATGGCAGAAGAAGCTGGCCTGTTCTTACAGGTCCATACATAGAGAAAAACCACCACTAACAATAAGAAAGCATGTTAGAAACCCTGGGCAAAGCTCAAGCACTTTGCATATCTTTAGACTGGAATTTCCCAAACACACCTTAGGGCTGGATCCTGGGATCGAACCCTGGGACAAAAAATAGAGGCTGCTGAGAGCTCAACACTAATGAGACTTGTAACACATCCTCCTAGACTCAGTAAACATTGCAGAAGAGTGGGGAGAACTAAGGCAAGAGCCACAGGATGGGAATGCATACTCTGAGGCATTCTCCTCCACACAGAGACCTGACTAGTACATTTATGACCCCACAGTGAATAGTGGTAACTCCCCTGAGGAGGCTGTGAGTAGAATGGAGAACCTGCAGAGTAACCAGGAGCCTGGGCTAGAGTGAGACCCTACCTGGAAAAACCGAAAAATGGAAAAAAAATCCAAAAAAAAAATAAGAGTGTAACCAGGAGCAAATATGATCAATTTGCAATATGTTCATTATTAAGTTCTCAATAAAGACAATTGCCCACAGAAATATATAAGATATCTAGATGACTTATGAAATTACACTAATTAGTCTGAGTTCCAAAATATTTAATACAATATCATAATTCTAAAAATTAATATACTCCCTGAAAGGAATGATTATGTTACTCAGGAAAATCTTTAAGCTGATTATTCCAACATTTTTCTAGAGACATAGTTGATATACAATAAAGAATATTTAATATATTCAATTTGATAATCTTTCACAATCATATAACTAGTAAAACCATCCCTTCCACCAAGATAAAAAGAAATTTATCACCCCTCTCCTCCAAAAAAAAAAAAAAAAAAAGCTGTTTTGATTTGACTTTGAATAGTGTTTTGTCTTCATGTGTACTTTTGGAAGTGTTAACTAGTATAAATATCGTGAACATTCTCCTCTAATGTTGGGTGAAGTAATTAGGATGTTGGGAAGGTCAGCTAATGGCAATGACATGTCCCTGAGGTTTAATTAGCCAAGATGAAGAAGCTCAGAATTTGCCTTTCAAATAGTAATTTGGAAGCACTTGGTTTAAAAAAAAAAAAAAAAAGCTCCAGAGAAAGAAATTATCCAAAAGCACCATTTATAAATCAGCAGTGAGTTATCATAGCTGAGCTAGTAGACATTGTAAACTTACAATTCCATTTTTTGATGAACTAACAGACACCTGAAGCTCTGACAGACAAATTGGCAGGTGAGTTTTGCTTAAAGAAAATCATTTAATTATAGAATTAAATGGCCTTACAAATCACAGAATCAACCCTTATTCCCACCAATCCAAAGACTCTTATTCATCATGTCAAATACTAAGTTATAATGTTATAATTGTATGAATGTAGAAATAAAAATTATTCTGGGAATACACACACACACACACACACACACACACACACACCCATAATCATAGTGTATGTTAAATTTTGTATTCTAACTTTCCCCATTAAATATTATAATAAAGGTTTCTTCTCATATTACTTCTAGGAGCTCCAGTGGTGAATTGGTTAGCATACAGTCCTTATATGATATTACTTCTGCCAGGTTCTGGGTTTGAGATATAGGACAAAAGCAAGCTGTTTGCTTTGGGTCACTGAACTTTTATCTTCATTCCATGAGAAACTGGCAGGATCAGAATCAATTGAGAGAAAAGGGGGTGCTTCAAAATAGAGGGACACAGAGAGA
Organism: Orientallactaga sibirica; assembly: GCA_036365145.1. NCBI lineage: Eukaryota > Metazoa > Chordata > Mammalia > Rodentia > Dipodidae > Orientallactaga > Orientallactaga sibirica. The sequence continues at coordinate 64,597 of JAEOAD010002478.1, read as the reverse complement.
AGGGAATTTTTGAGAGTTATTGAGTAGTCGGAGAGTCTGAACATGGGCAGGTGGGATGAGGGAAAGAAATAGAGGGGAGGAAGATAAAGCTCTGGGATTCTTACATTATAGTCTTTTTGTTTAAATAAAAAAAGAACATAGAGACAATTTCATAGAACATGCGTAGAGGGGGCAGAAACCTTTTCAGGTCAATGGGTGATGTTATTCTATCTCCACTTCATACTGGATTGGGGAGTCTTGTTTTCAGGAGGCTGTCACATCTCAGGGTATCTGAGTCACAGGCTAGCATCTATAATCTTGCCTCAGGAGGAGAATAGGTCCCCTTTGAGAACTGGGGAAAAGAAAATTGGATGAATTCTTTTAGCACATGGACTAAGGAGAGGTAGATATAAGAATCAATGTGGTTTTTGGGAGGGTAACATGTGGTTTTGAAAACATTTGAAGTTACATATAGGTTAAAGACTGAACTGGCACCATCCGAGACATGTTCATACTTATGACATTGGAAAGAAGAAAAATCTTAGTAACCATGAGCCACGGTATGCAAAAGATTTATTTTACCTCACAGTAAATAAGCAAGGCCTTTTGCATAAAATTAGAACATATTTAGAAGAACTGTAACCTAAAACAAGGGGTGGCCCAATTGGACACAGAATGTCAATTCATACTGACAGAAAGTAAGTTGTCTATTTTAAAAGTCTAATATAGCCTACAATAATTTTAGTTACAGAACTATACCATTTAATTTTTCATAATTGTGAAAGTCATTAAAATTCTAATAACACAGGTGAGCCTTCTGGGATACTCAGCTTTTCATTAACTTTTGACCAACCATCACATTATATTTTGTTTGCTTTACAAATGTTATTACCCCATGTTATAGTCAGTAAGGCAGCTCTTAAGGAAAGAGGTATAATGTACAAAGCCACTAGAAAAAAAATTCTGGATCATATTAATCTATTAGCTATTATTATGTTGATCTTACTTGTATATGTTTCTATATCAACATAACTATTTACATGTGATATATCATTTCAAAATATAGCAAGTGACATTTGAAATATCTTGGACCATTTAAAATTATTTATACATGAAAGAGTTAAGAAATTAACATTTTTTGAAGTTTATATGTGTCAGGCTTAAAGTTTCTTTATAATAGTCTTTCATTAGTAAAGTTGGCTCTTATATTTTGCTTAATTTTTATAATATGCTTAATAATTACTTAGTATAGAATATTTTTAAAGGAGTGAATCTTGGATTTAGAAAAACCAATAAAATTATGTCAGGTTGAAAAGGATCAAAACTTTGGTCAATCTTCCTAACTTATTATTCTAATTTATTATTGTCACACACATATGTGTGTGTGTGTGTATCATGTTTTTCATGTAGGGTAGAACCTTGAGGAGTTAAATATTGGCTTTCCTCTGAATTCTCCTGTGTGTGTGTGAGTGTGTGTACACATACATTGTTCTACTGAACAATGGTTCAATAGAAAGTTAAGTTTAGGGAATTTAAGATTATTTTATTTGTCCCAAAATGTTGTTGAGTGTCTACAGGATGTCAGTCAATTCTAGAGGGTAGACAGACAGCTGTGCATTGTATAAGTACCAGTTATATAGTGTGGAGCTTAGATCCCAGAGGGAGGCACATGGGCAATAAACAAGCATAACTAAACAATATAATTCTGTAGTGCAGCATTAAATATATTGAAAATTATTTTAGGGGCTAAAGAGATGATCAGCAGTTAAAGTCATTTGCTTGCAAAGTCTGATGGCTGAGGTTTGATTCCCCAGTACCCACAAATAACCAGATGCACAAGGTGGCACGTGTATCTGGAGTGGCAAGAGCCCTGGTATGCCCGTATTCACTCTCTCTCCCATTCTCTCCCCTTCTCTCTTTCTCCTTGCAAATAAGTAATAAAAAAATTGAAAAATAATATTAAGGAAGTAATGGAGAAGAAAAGAACTAGTTATAGAATATTATAGTGTTGAAACATGAGCAGAATCTTACAAATGAATTTAAATCTAAATTATATTATTTTTCCATTCAGACATTCTCAAATGATGAAACATGAATGTTCAGCAAGCATTTAAAAAACTGTTTAACATCCCTAGCCATCATGGAAATGGTACTTTAAACTAATGGAGAGGCCATCTCAACCCAGTCAAGATGGAAATCATTCAGAAGAAAAATAATGACACATAGTGTTGAGGATGTGGATGAAAGGGAACATTTATACACTGCTATAGGGAATGTAAGTTAGTATAGTTACTAAGGAAATCAGTATAGACAATCCTCAATACACTAAAAATAGACTACGACCCAGCCATACCACTTCTTCATGTGTACCTGAAGGGCTCTAAATAAATCAACATAGCTGTGGTAGTTTGAATAGATGGCCACAATATATTCAGTGTTTTATTAGCTTGTACTTTGGATCTGCAGCCACCTGGCTGGAGGCCATGCCATTGGATGGATGTTAGGGTCCAGCCCTAAGGTGTGGTGGTGGGTTTGAGATTTCAATCTAAAGATATGCAAAGTGTGCCTAGCTGGTGTTCCTGAGGTGTGCTGTGCTGTGTGGCTTTTGGCTTGTGGCTTTTCTCTCTGTGTTTGGTCCTATGAAAGCAGGCCAGCTTCTTCTGCCATTATGGAACTTCCCTTGGATGTAAAAGCTTCAAAAAATATCCCTTCCTACAGAACTTTGCCAGGTCTGAAAGTTCATCTCAACGAACCTGCAGCTGTCTGCTACAATAGCAGAGAGATACTTGTCCACTTATGTGATTGGAGCACTGTTCACAATGGCTAAGTTTTGGAATCAACCTTGGTATCTGACCCCAGGAAAAAATGCATTGTTAGGAAAATGGTGTGTTTATTGCCCAAGCCAAATAGTGTCCCAGGTTACTGAACAAGTTTTTTATATTTGTCTGAGTTAGGTCACTGTGTGAACATTCTGTAGCCTTCATATTAATCATCATAATCCTTAAATCGATCATATTTTGATCTTTTTTTTTTTTGCTTGTTAAGTAGCTTTGCGTACCTAACCCCAGTATAATACGGCCCCTGGGAAACTCACTCATGTCAAATCACTGTAGGGTAGATGGGCATTTACTGGAAAAGTGATTAGATCCTTACTCAGGATGTGGCTGGAATGATGCAATCTCGAAATCTGTGCTATTAGCACATCACACTGACTACTTTTACCCTCAAAACATTACCCAACAGAAATCATATTAAGTATGTTCCTACTAAAATGTGGTCTACACAGCAAGCCAGATGGAAGGCAGAGTACCATGAAGATTCTGTGAGGAGCTTTTGGCTGTCTTTTGGGACTTTTTCTACTTAGAGGAAAGCGAAGTTGACTCCCCTGCCACAGGGTTGTTTCACGTCTAAGTCCTTGAATACTTGGAGCATAGTTTCAATTTTTCTTAACTTTATTAGAAACTCTGTTTCTATCAAAATCACCTCCCCTTGTATTTTCTGAGTCCTGATTCTGAGCTCTTCTCTAGAGGAGAGGCCCAGTAAGGACATTCCCACCAGAGCTGAATCTCTGATCACCCAGACATGGTGGTCAATAATTTCCCTGTATAATCCTTGTTTTATGTTTACCAGGAAGCATGAGGTAACTGACCCACTTTCTTAGGTCAGGGAGAATATAACACACTGAAATTCGAAGTGTTCTTTCTTAAAACTACTTGATTTTTAAACAGGTTCTCTTGACCTCACATAATAATTGATACTGGAAAACTGAATCACTCATCATGCTTAAATAGAATTTTAAAAGAATCAGGCATTCACTCATTTATTTTATTTGTATTCCCTCTTGTGGTCTCATAATTAAGAGCCCAGAGCTACCTATCATCAATAGTGTGTTTTCTTTATATATTTCAAGAACTTTTCAAATATAATATACAAGGAGGATCTGATAGCAGAAGTTAAACACTGAATTGAGAGTCCAAACTAAGGTTCAGTTGTTGAGATTGGCTACAGCAGGTCTAAGAACTGAAATGGTAAAGACTGAAAGATGGTAAGTAAGCCAGGATATGAGGAGACTGTCAGATAAGACTTTATGAGAGCACTTTGAATTCTGTAGAATTCATGTGGCCTTGCTGGAATCCCATATTCAATGCAATTTTTCTTAAAAATAATCCAACTTTGTAAGATAAAATAAATATGTAATGAAGACTGTGTCTGTATCACAGAAATAGAAATTTGATGGAAAGATAATGAGTTTATCAGCCTTAGCTCCCCATATAAAACAAGATTTTAAAATAAACAATGAACACAATAACAATGTTGCTAATAAACAACTCACGTAGCTTTACCTAATGACTTCCTAGTACAACAGGGTGCAGAGTAGTACAGAAGAAGTGACAGATGAAGAAGGAGTGATAATGGATTTGTTAATAAAGAACATAGGCAGAGGCATCAGAGCAGTATACGATAATGAAAATAATCATAATATATAATTGAATACTGTTCTCCAAATATCTCATGCTTGTTATTTCCTTTATATTCATGAAAGTGCTTCAAGGTGGACATATGATCTTTGAAGGACATGAAGAACATAATGCAGTAACCTGTGCTGTGAACTTCATGACATGTCACCACATGGCTTTCATCAAATTCCCCAAACCTTATTCATTGTGTCTGAAAATCAGGACAATGATAGTTCTTTCCTCATATAGTCTTTGGTATGCTTTTTTTGTATTTTAATTTTTGTTTTGAGTCAAGAGCTCACTATATATATCCCAGGCTGGTCTCAAACTCACTGTATAGGCCAGGCTGGAGTCAAACTGATATAATCCTCCTCCTCAGAATTCCCAGAGCTGGGAATATAGATGTTTGAATCATACCTGACTATCTCTAATTATTTGTGTTGGAATTAAAAGGTAAAATCATGAACATCTTACCATATCTGTAATTAGTCCCTGACACATCTTAACCTTTACATCCAGGACACTGCTTTATTTCTACAGGACTGAAGGTCCAGTAGTCAGTATGTGACCCACTAGGACAAAGAACTGTCTTCTCACTCTGAACACAGGCTATTTCCTGCTGAGCAAGACATGCTGAGGTGTGTTCTGAAGCCATAGAGATAGACCCAGCCTTCTGGGATATAGAACATACAAAATGAGGATGATAATTACCAAGTGAGGGCTTCCATGTCAAGCTGAGTGATATGTTCACTAATAATGAAAGAGAATCGTGACGATTCAAATATTTCGAAAAGAAGGGCTTTTGTATTGTTACATACTTATTGTTTTAACTAGTTGAGACTTAATTATTACTTACAGAAAATCTTACTTAGAAGCATTAAGACTGAAATTCAGATAAGAGCTAAAATATTGTCTCTTAAAGATGGGGCCCTGGAGATGGCTTTTCTGAGCCCGACCTTTCCATCCTTTTAAGACCACAGAGGAAACAATAGAGCAATGTGTCCTAGGAGATAGAGGGTTAAAGAATGAAATTCAATTATTCTGATTTGCAAGAATATGTTCTCTCCAGTTTGAGTTATTCAAGAACTTTTGAGTAAATTCTTGGACAAGAAAGGCTGAATATTTGTGAAGAATTTTTCGGAGCTGTCTGCCTAGCAAAGTGAAGCCTCTAATACATTGAACTAAATGACACACAGGGGCTTGCCATGCTCCTAGCAAAGTGATGTACACTACATGTGGAAGCAGTTCTTTTATGCTACCATATATCAACTTTGTATAGATAGCTGAAGCCTACTATTAACCTCCTGAATGGTTCAGCATAAAACAAAGAAGTTACACTTCAAAAGGAAACTGATTCATAATTCCTATTCATCTTAGATGAAATGGTTTGTTTCTATGCCTCAGTTTCCTCATTCTCACAATGGGATTTCCAGTAATGGTCATCTCATGTGATATGAAAAGTAAATGTGAAATGCATATCACATACCTAGTATCTTGACAGAACATAACAAATGCAAAATAAAGGATTTTTTCAATTTATTTTGAGCATTATTCAGAATTCTTTGTAGTATCTGGGAATATTACTTCAAAAGAAAAACTAGAAGCAAAGAAATGAGTTATGATGGAGTAATGAAAGTGGACTTACTTTATCCTTTGATGATGCAATATTAATATCATCCTATGATTGGGGCTCATGTGCAGTAATGATGTCAGTCAAGTTCTAGATATGGGTTTCTGAGAGTGGAAAAATAAACTGAAAGTTTAATTTCCTTAAATTTCTGGAAAATGATAATACTTATTCATTATTTAGTTAGTATCTTCCAATCTTTAGGAAGAATCAATATATACTTATTTAGAATATATCTGTAATTCCATTGTATATAAAATTAGAATACAGCCCTTATTGTAGGCTTCTCATTAAATTTTACAATAGAATAACTGAATGGAGTACACACAAGACTCTCAATTCACTGAATTGTTATGAAAATGATATTATATAATGACCCATAATATATCATTGGTGTTGAATATAGAATATTAACCTAAGAGAAAATATAGATTTGTAGTAATCTTAGTTTTGGAAATACATTTTGAATTTGACTTCAGTATTTACTAGTTGTGGGAACTTTGGCCATTTTTCTTCACCTATTTAAGCCTTAGTTTTTAATCTCGAAATTGAAAAAAAAATTTTATATGATATTCCACTGCATGAGGCATAGAAAGGACATTTGGATGGAAAGGGTACAGCTCTTGATAAGTGGTGAGTCCTTAGGACATGGCCTTTCTTAGGGCTCTTTAACTTGCATACCCTAAGTATTCAATGAAAATTTATATAATGTTTTCCAAGTATTTAGGTATATCCAATGATATATGAAGGTCAACACTCAAGCTACAAGTTGCCAAAAAGAAGTTCTGAGAAGGCATTTTCGTAGTATGTGTGAGTGTGTGTGTGTGTGTGTGTGTGAGAGAGAGAGAGAGAGAGAGAGAGAGAAATAGAATGGAGGCATTGAGAATGAGACAAGGAAGGGCCAAAGATTAACCAAAGATTGAACTAAGCAGGTTACTTACCCACAAAAGACAAAGGTTTCCCTAGGAGTGTTAATTACAATTGATCATAGAAATATGTAGACACTGAAATGATGAAGCAGACTTCCCAAAGTGTCTGAGCAGAAAACACCAAAACACAAAGTAAAATTTGCATCAGTAAAGCTAAGCTTGCTGTGGGATTGACAAGCTTAAAGCTTCTATTAGATTTTTATTGTTAGCAATTGGTTTCTGCAGTTAATAAATGGAGACATCATGAGTGAAGATGATGAAGGGTTTAAAAGAACACACTCACAACGCCAGGGACTGCTAATTAAAATCACATTCCTTTTACAGAGTTTCCAGCGCAGTTACGTTTTTCACCAGCTCACATTAGAGGGGGAATCCAAAGAATGTGACTGACTTCATTCTTTCGGGCATCACAGAGAATCCAGTCCTAAGGAAAATATTCTCTGCTTTATTTCTGATCGCGTACTCATTGTGCTAACTGTTACTGCAAGCCACAGTCTACGATTACCCATGTATTTCTTCCTTATTTCTCTGTCTCTCATGGATGTCACCTACTCTTCTGTCATTGCTCCCAAGTTGGCTATGGAGTCTCTCTCCACGAACATTACCATTTCCTTTGAAGGCTGCATGACCCAGCTCTTTGCAGAGCATTTCTTCGGAGGCGTGGGGATCATTCTTCTCATTGTGATGGCCTATGACCGCTACGTGGCCATCTGCAAGCCCCTGAACTACACTACCATCATGAGTCCTCGAGTGTGCTACATGATGGTGGGAGGGGCTTGTGTGGGGGGATTTTTGCATGCCACCATCCAGCTTCTTTTCATGTATCAAATACCATTCTGTGGCCCCAATATCATTGATCATTTTATGTGTGACTTGTTTCCATTGTTGAAATTGGCCTGCATGCACACCCACACCCTGGGTCTCTTAGTCATTCTCAACAGTGGGGTGATGTGTGTGACCATTTTCCTTATTCTCATTGCTTCCTATGTAGTCATCCTCTGCTCCCTGAAGTCTTGCAGCAAGGAGGGGAGGCACAAAGCCCTCTCCACATGTAGCTCACACTTCACAGTGGTCGTGTTGTTCTTTGTGCCTTGTATCTTCTTGTACGTGAGGCCTGTGGTCACTTATCCCATAGACAAACCAATGGCTGTGTCTTTTACAGTTGTTGAGCCAATGTTAAATCCTTTGATCTACACCTTGAGGAACACAGAGGTGAAGAATGCCCTGAGGAAACTGTGGATGAAAGGAAGGACCTGGAGGGGCCACTAGTTTAGTGTTTGCTCCAGAGCCAGTGGGGATTTACCTTCTGTATTAACTCCAATCCATTTATCACCCAGAAGCATCTTTTAAATTCAAACAAGCCGGTCAAGATACCACACGATACTATCATTTTTCTAATACATCACAACATTAAAATTTTCAATACATCCCTTCTTCCATTCTTCACAGCACATTATACACATCATCAAAAATTCCTGCCATTTGAACAGCATGAGACTTTCCTAGCTTTGGGTCATTTCTTCTATTTTTGTCCTCTTTGCTGGATTATTTTTTCATACAGGCTTTGTTTGACTATCTATTATTTTTGTTCACTTTGTTACTGGAAAAGGAAGGAAAGACAAGTATCCCCTCACTTTTTGTAGTCATTTTCTTCACTTACCCTCTACTTGTATTTTCAAACTATTTATTTATGATTTCAAATTATGCTTGGATATTTTCTTGAATGTTAAATTCTACATTTCCCCAGCTGTAATCCTTGTCACAGCAGGGAACATGTTCATCCCTTCATACTAAAAGTCTGTTGATGAGACCTAGTATGTGACTACTTCTGGATTTACACAAGTCTAAAAGAGCCTTAAGGGATTAAATGTTTGCAAAAAAAAACATGAAGGAAGTAGGGAGGATGAATGCATATAAGCATTTTAAAAGTTGGAATCCTCCTTTGATTGCACACTGCTGTGTTCTTTCTGTAAATGGTATTCGTTTATTAATGTGCTATTTTAATACAGAGGCCTCCACTACAGAATTCTCATCCACCACTTGTTTCTCTCTAGGGAAGAAAACTAAGGGACACTTCTACTTGTGCACAGATATGTTAGAATCACATGTCTTTCTTAATGTTATGAGTTCTCTACAGGACTAGAAAAACTGTATGAACCAGTAGCATGTTTTTTATTCATTATGAGGGACTCATTTGACTGTTACATTCAAAGATTTTGACTTCAGGGTTAGGGTGATGATTCAGAGGGTAAAGTACTTGCAGTCCAAGCATGAGGAAATGAGTCTGGATACCTATAACCCATGACAGGCTGGACTCAAAGCACACATGTGTAATCCCAGCAGGCCTTCAGTGAGATGGGAAGCAGAGACAGGAAACTCCCCAGAGCCCATCAGCCAGCAAGCCTGGTATGTGCAACAACAAACAAGGGACTCTGCCTCATACAATGGAAGGTGAGGAATGATACCTGTGGTTGTCCTCTGACCTAAACACGAGCCCCTTGGTATGCTCCTGCCTGTACTCAAAATTGATCACACACACACACACACACACACACACACACACACACACACACTGTACATGTATACACACACATAAATAGTAAAATAATATTTTGGCATCCAAAGCCAAAGGATATTTCTTTTTTCCAAGATTCTGGTATGAAAATACAAGAAAGATACTAATAGTGTTGAGAGGGAAATTGCCCCATATTTTCAACTTGCTATCTTCCTGGCTGCTAGGGTGGGAGAGGATATACATGAGCTTTAGATCGTGTGGATGTATCCTCCTCACACTTTGGTTCTTGGACTTTTCCTTTCCCCTAACCTCCCCTGCAATTCCCCCCCTCTTTGGTCCATGGACTTTCCCTCACTCCTCCTGACTTCAGTATAAGTATGATAACTTACAAAAATAATCTTTTTCAGTATTATTTTATTTCATTTCCTTAAGTAAAGTAGAGAAGAGCCCGGGTTTGGGGTTTGCATTTGAACCAACAAAGTAAGTCCCATCTCAGTGTTTGAAAGTGCCTGCTCTCAGGAAAGTCTATGGTGCTGACATGATTTACCATTCTCTTTCCTTAAAACAACTATGGGTGACATATGTGGTGACACTACTCAGAAGATCAGCTATGTATTAAGTACAAGTTTTATGTCATGACTTTTCACTTTTAAGTAAAAATAAAATGCATATATTCGTTAGCTATCTAATTATAACAATAAACTATATCCAATAATTGTAAAGTTCATTCATTGAAGATTTGATGAACTTGAAGTTTCCCCAATGAAACAATTTCATAACATACCTACTCCTAGGGTCAGCCAGAGGTCCTTTGAGGGCCTGTTTGATGTCCCTAAGCAGTTATATCATTTTCTGTAGCCAAGTTCATAGTTCAAGGCTAGGCAATGACTTCCACAGGATAGTTCATTAGTTCTTTCAAAATACTACACTGGATTGGTTACTACAGTACTATCAACAGGATGACATGGACATATTGAAGGTTCTGGCATATAAATGGTCTACAGATTTCTTCATTGACCATGTGTGTGGAACATCATGAGCTTTTACACATCTGTGACTTGACTGCAGTACTAGCACCTATAGAACCAAACATTATGGCCAAGGTGACAGGTTTGCAATATCCTGTGTGTTACTCCTGCTGGCACCCAGAAACACCACCTTAACCTTTCCACCGCATCTGAATAAAAAGGGTTCTATAGGGTGAGAATCTGGGTGCATCACCCTCAAGGTCTTTCAAGTCAGTTTTACTTGCAGACCTCTGAAATGGAAATCTACACCTTCTATTATTTCCACTGGATATGGTGATGATATGTATATCTGCACTGGTCTTAAGATATAGTGACAAGGTCCAGGACTTCACAAATGAGATTACTGTTCTTTGTCAGGGTCAGGTCTCCAGTCTTTCTGCCCTGCTGGTGCAGAGTGTGGATAGTGTAGGAATGCAGAGCTCATGGTCTAATAAACACAATGGAAGCTATGATCAGTAGATGTGAAGGCTATGTATATACTATAGAATTCCAAGTTACCTGTTTGACACAGGCAAGAAAGAAAACATTGGTCATGTTTTCTCACAGGATCTAGTCTCAGATTTGTCCCTATGATCTTTCTCTCCCTACCCCAAAATATCTTTAAAACTTCCATTGGAAGCCAGAGAGCATATATAGCCTGATACATACTGTAATGATGGATGGAGAGTAAAATAAATGGTACTAAGGAATGGAGGGGGGTTCACTTCAACATGCGTAGGCTGTACAAGAACAATGAGAGATGGTTCCCAGGTGTGATAGGGGAGAGGGATACTTTGATAGCATGCCACTCTTCATGGGTTCTGACTGGACAGTACATAAGCACTCAACTCCTTCCTCTTTGCTCATTGCTCATCTTCAGTAAGTCACTGCATCTAACACTGGCTTAGGAATGCTACAGTACAGCCTAGCTGTTTGTTTTATGTGAAATTGAATACATATGCAGGACTTCTACAAAAAAATGAGTACAGTAGGTAGTTCCACACATACTAGGGATGTCCCTGATTATATAGACAAATTCTGATGAATTAAAAACTCCCTTTCTTCCCTCCAAAATGGCAAAACCTTTTCTTACAGAAATTGAGAAGCTGGTTCTCAAATTTACATGGATGCCTGTGAATAGCAGCTGTGGGAATAAGAGCATGTGAAAGTAAAGATGGAGGACAACCTCAATGTGATCTCAGAACACATCTTACTTCTCTCGTTTCTGAGTTTTAAATAGGCAGAGTGATAAAAAATTTACAACAGAAGAAATTACCCATAAATGGAATCATTTTTGCATTGAAACTATGTTTTATAAAGTAACAAATGACAATAGTATTTTTAGTCAATTGAAAAATGCAAAATATTAGAAAAATTTCTCATGAGCAAGTGGCTCATGCCTATTGTCTCGTACCTTACTCCAGGATCATTTTTTCTCTGAACTTATCTTTTCAGATTTAAACTTTTAAGGGTGACATTTTTTACAACTGAATAAAAGCTATGTTTCTAACATCACTTGCCCATTTCAATTTCATATGTAATTTCACTCTTGCCCAACTCCCTCACAGAAGGGCTCTGATAACTCACCACAGATTTTCATGCTTCAGTCTCACTGCTACATTCTTTAAAAATAGCATACTTGCCACATGGTCTTGGTCAAATAAAATGAAAAGAGAAAAGTAAATTGCTGTTAATTGTGCTTTTAGTTTTAAAGCTAGTATATCAGTTTCTGAAAGAAAACATAATTTTTCAATAATCGCACATTTCCATGCGTAAGCATAAATGTGGTTATTTAGTAAGCACTCTGCAGCTCTAAATGATACATGTGTTCCTAGTGCTCTGATGCTGCTTTCCCAGAATTCAGCTCTTCAGTTGGTGCTCACACTGCACTGCCCATCAATTCTGCAGATACTCTTATTTTCCTTCCCAGAATGCAGTGTTCTAACTCTTCACATGCTATAATATCAAAATGTCTTAAAATAGAAATGCAAGAGATGTTTAAAAAGTAGAAACAACTCTAATTGTTTGAGGATATGAAAATTTCAAAAACCATTTAAGTACCTAAGCAGCACGTCAAATTGTGTCTTAGAAAGTCATGGCAATGGAAAATTTCCAAGCCCTGGGGTGAGTGTGACTACATGTTCATGAAATCTCTCAAACAACTCTATAAATTCCTGTTATAAATCAAAAGGGAAACTTTGGCCTCTTCAGTTTTTCCCTACAGGCACTGGCAATATTATCTGGATTGGCAGAGAAGCTCCTTTCCTTTGTCTGAAATGATAAGGAAGAGTTAGACACAACCTTTACTCACAGAGAACAGGAGGGCATTGTAACTAGAGATTTCAAATGACACAATGAGATTTATAATTCCTATTTTTTTTTCATTTTCATACAAGGTTTAAAATTACAATATATTGGTTAAAGGTGTGACTGTTTACTTCTATGCACTTGCCTATCAGCAACTGTGTATATTTGAGATAAGTATGTCTTTATGGCCATTGGGCCCCTCATCTTTAGTAGGGATTGTATTATCAAGATGAACAGAAGGAGAAGCAAGATAAAAATAATATAATTGGAGACCATAGGATAACACGTAATACACAGCAAATGTCAAAACAGCAGCACTGGCCATTAAAAGTAATCAAAACGTCGAGGTGGGTAGGGTGGCTAACAGTACCTGTTCTTTGAAATCTAATGAATTTGAAACTGAATTTAGATGTTTATCTTCAAGTTAAATACATATAACTTCAAAATGTAAAATGTAGCGAGCACATACTTTATGCTAGCTCTCCAACACCATGCTATTTTTTTCAGACATATTTTCATCCTCTATTACTTTTTAAAAAATATTTTTATTCATTTGTAAGCAGAGAGAGGTAGAAAGAAGAGGCAGACAGAATGGGTACACCATGGCCTCCAGGCACAGCAAATGAACTCCAGATACATGCACTACTTTGTACATCTGGCTGTACTTGTGTACTGGGGAATCAAACCTGGGTCATTAAGTTTTGCAGATAGGTGCCTTAACCTCTGAACCATCCCTCCAGACCCTCTAGTGCTTCTTGTTGATTTTTTAAAGACTAAACAGTGGAATTTTCAGCTAATCTATAAAGGATACTGATGTAGAACCATGGCATGCTGAGCTGTTTACAGTTATCAATGTATAAAAGTTTGCCATTCTACAGCCACACACTGAGAAATGACACAAGAAAGGCCTTGAAAGATAAGGAGAGACACACATCTCAGAATGGCATCTCCCAGTTTAACTCTGTCCTCTTATTTTTTTAAATATTTTATTTATTTATTTATTTATTTATTTATTTGAGAGAAAGAGAAAGAGAGAGAGAAAGGAAGCAGATAGAAAGCAAGAGAGAATGGGTGTGTCAGGGACTCCAGCCACTGCAAACGAACTCCAGACGCACATGTCCCCTTGTGCATCTGGTTTAAGAGGGTCCTGGGGAATTGAACCAAGGTCCTTAGGCTTTGCAGGCAAGAACCTTAACTGCTAAGCCATTTCTCCAGCCCTGTCCTCTTATTTTTTTCTTGTGTTTGATTTGTGGGTAGCACTTGGTTCCAGCCTCAGAACATTAGGAGAGTTGAAAAGGCTGCGGCTTGGAGTATGTTGGGCTGTTGGGAGTGTCCCCTTCAAATACCTAAATCCCCAAGACAGGAAAAGAGAGTAGGTGCCAGCAGGAGCAAAGGAAGGGGAAACTGCAGTGTCAGAAACAGTAAGAAAACAAAACCTGAGGCAGTTAAGGGATTCAGAAGAGCATCACTGTTGGAAGAGAAAAGAGAAATCAAAGAGAACAGGTTTCCAGATGGTCACAAAAGGAATATGCTGAGACAAAGGAAAAAAAAATTATTTGTGAATAGCAATTGTAGATAAAAAATATGATTTATGGTTGAAGGTATTTAACTGAAAGGTAAATATAGATAGTTTTTATTTGTAAAAATCTAGCAAGTCATAAGATTTACTTAATAAAATGTATGCAAATGTGACTAATATGCATAGCACACATGTAAGTACACATGGATTTTACTGTCTGACTGAGGTGACAAAACTCAGTTCATAATGATAGCCTTGCCCTTGCTGCAATAATTTTTGTGTTTATAAATTATGAAATAAATGCATATTAGAAAATATTTTAGTTGTTTTACTCATTTAACATATTATAAAATTATTCACCTTGAAAATTCTCACATTATTTACTATTTTGTTGATAACATGATATCAATTTGTCTGACTTGTACATCTTTCCATTATTGTTTATTAAACCAGTTCTCCATTTTCAGTAGCATATATGATATACCATCTTCCATTTTAATGCTTTCCCATTTCAGTTCCCTTTGAGAATAAATTTTTAGGATTGAGGTTACTAGTATTAAATATTTAGATATGCCTGCTATTCTAGAGTTATTTATTAGTATGCTTTATTAAAATTCAGATGTATGATCCAATTTCATTTTTCAGTTATAAATAAGAATATTATGATTTTATGGTAAGACCCTACTGTCGAAGACAGCATACGTGTGTGAGACCAAACACAGAGAGACCTGGCCAGAATCTGGAAGAAGGTCAGTCCCCAGACAGTTAGCTAGTCTAGTACCAGAGGGTGCTACATGAGCAACTGGAGGAAAAGGTCCGACATTTGTCCAAATAACTTGCAGTCTAAGATACCCAGCAGGAAACAACTTGACGTAATGCTCATACAAGTGCAGTACTGGCAAACAGCCATGGTGGGTAACCAACTGCTCTTGATTTGGCTAATAGATCCACTCAGTGGAATGGAACTCATTGCTGGAACTGGAAAATAAGTCAAAACCATGTATAAAAACTGAGCTCAGTCTCCAAGATCAAGATACCACCAAATGTGGGCTAGAAGAGAGCCAACGCATATAAAATTCCCTCCAAAACATATATGGTCATCCCTTCTATCTAGTACTAACTTCTCTCTCCGTTGGAGAATTTGCTCATCTTTTTTCAGGTGGACAATGAATCTGAAGGGAGGATCAGCTAACCACACCTTACCAGGGCCCCAGGTGAAACCATAGAACAATTCAGGGGAAGGGCAAGAATACAGCATTCATGGCGATCACGACACCAGAAAAAGGCTGAAGGAGATAAACACAGAGAACATCCAACTCCAACTAAGCCAGATATCCAGAGACACAGAGGCTCCCAAAACCTCACCACTGAAGCAGAACTAAAATGACGCCAATGTGGCTCAGGGAAACTCACGGAAGAGGGGGTGGAAATATTGTTAGAGTCACAAGTTGGGGCATTATGCACAGAGACTGGGGCATACCCCCCAGAACTCTTGACTAACCTCACAATGCACGACCCACATTCCCCATTGATGAGGGTCCCTTTGGAAGAGGGAAGACAGGGAGGAGGACAATGGAACCAATACTATTAATGTAAAATCAGAATAAAATAAATAAAAATATATATATTAAAAAAGAATATTATGATTTTTAAAGAACACATTGTACTTTTATTCTAATTAAATTTCTACTTTACTGTGTATATGTAGATGATGCTTAAAATAATGCTGATATCACTACATTTATGTGTGTGTGTGTGTAGAGTATATGTGGTGTCATCTGTAATGTGATATGTGTGTGTGTGTGTGTGTGTGTGTGTGTTACCTATGAACATGACTCTGCAAACACTGAGCACCATGCATAGGTGTGAAGCCACAGCAGAAAGTCAGGCTCCATCCTTTATCACTTTATTGGTCCTGTATATATTTCATTGAGCCAGAGTCTCTTCCACAGACACTGCCATTTTTCAGTCAGTTAGCACCAGAGATTCTCCTTCAGGTCTCTGTACCACACAGGACTGAGGTTACAGACATGCAGGGTCATGCTCAGCCTTTTTTTTTTTAATTAATTAATTTATTTATTTGAGAGTGACAGACCAAGAGAGAGAAAAAGAGGCAGATAGAGAGAGAGAGAGGGCACGCCAGAGCCTCCAACCACTGCAAACGAACTTCAGATGCATGTGCTACCTTGTGCATCTGGCTTACGTGAGTTCTGGCGAATCGAGCTGGAGCTGGGGTCCTTAGGCTTCACAGGCAAGTTCTTAACTGCTAAGCCATCTCTCCAACTCAGCCTTTTATGTGGGGATTATAAATTGAACTCAGGCACTGTCTAGCCCTCTCAGGCCCTTCTGGTCAAGTGGCAAATGCTCTTATCCACTGAATCATCTCCCCAGCCAGATGTTGCTATTTCTTTATAGTCCCTTTGAGATATACTTTGCAAAATATGTTCTCTATTTTATATCAGAAAAGATGGAAACATGGTGCTGTGTCCCATAACATGTAGCTGCTAGATGACAAAGCTGGCATTTCTAGATTGTTGATAGCAGGAACTGATAATTTTTTTAAAATATGTTTTTGAATAAGTTTACATTAAGGGAAAACTTAGTACAGAAAAGTATTCTGTTTCACTTATTGGGTTCCTTATAATATTTTGTTACCTTAAATTACCTTAGGTTTCTTTGTCAGGATTATGATATACACAGTGATACAATGATTTCATTGATCCCTATACCATATGTGACTTTAACTCTTTTCTCTATTGATGGGCTTTTTGTGTAAACTATTCTAGAATTCAACTAGGAGTTGTATTTGAAAAAAATTACATTTTAAAAAAGGAAATTCGGGCTGGAGAGATGGCTTAGCAATTAAGGCACCTGCCCCCTAAGCCTAAGAATGCTGGTTCCAATCCCCAGCGGTTCCAATCTCCAGGTCCCACGTTTAGCCAGATGCAAAGTGATGCAAGGGCACAATGCCATACTTGACCACAAGGGGCAGCACACATCTGGATTTCGTTCACAGCCTCTGAGAGACTGCTGGCGCGCCCATCTCTGTCTCCCTCTCACTCTCTGTCTGTCTCTCTCTGTGTCTCTCTCCAAAAATAAATAAAATTTAAAAAAAGGAAATTCATAAACTTATGATTTTAAACTCTGAGCACATAATAATCTCTCTTGTAACATTTAGATGTTAAATGTGAAAACTCTTTTACTGGAAGAATGAATTAGTTGTCTTGTTTATATTCAGTGAAAGATATAACTCAAACTTTGTGTTTCCCTTAAAATATCTCCAGTTATGGAAGAGTAAGATTAGAATTTTGTAATTGTTTTATTAACATAGGATCTTCCTTTCAGTCTCATTAAATTTGTTTCCTTGGTACAACGAAACTTTCTCTTGAAGGTCTGAGTGCAGTAATATTCAGTCTTTCAAGGACATTCAAAATGCATTAAAATTATATTTATTTATTTTGAGAGACCATAGAAAACATTTTGCTTTTAAAAGTGTAGGAAGATCAGTTGTATATTTATCCACCTTGGTCTTGGCCCAATAGGCATTCAGAGTAAAAATGTCCTATCAGCTCTGTGGGGCTCACTCTCACCACTCAGCATCCTCTTCTCCTGAGCTTCTGCCTGCATCCTTGATGCTCTGGTGTGACCTGATCTGATGCTCATAAGAACAACGCTTAGGGACATTCCTATGGAATGGATACATAGAAGTGTGTTTGAGGCTTTAGAGTTTTCAGACCTTTAGGTCATGTCACAAAATGAGCCTAGATTTGGGTACAGATCAGCTGAGTCTGGAGCTGATGCTCATTTCACTGTGTTCTCTTTCCTGCTTCTGCCTAGAATAAGTTGACCAGATTTGAGTCATCTATTGTTACTCTTTACCTACACAGACAATTATGGATTGAGGCAATAATCATATAGACTTAGTTTTTTTTTTAATTTTTATTATTTTATTTATTTTTGGAGAGAGACACAGAGAGAGACAGAGAGGGAGAGGGAGACAGAGATGGGCGAGCCAGCAGTCTCTCAGCTGCTGTGAACGAAATCTAGATGTGTGCACCCCCTTGTGGTCAAGTGAAGCATTGCGCCCTTGCATCACTTTGCATCTGGCTAAATGTGGGACCTGGAGATTGGAACCTGGGTCTTAGGCTTAGCAGGCAGGTGCCTTAACCACTAAGCCATCTCTCCAGCCCTAGACTTAGTTTTATACTCCATTTCCTTGGTTATGGCTTGTGTGTGGTTGTGTGGAATTCATTGTTCAGACACTGTGCAGGAATGAACAATGAAAATAACTTTATAAGTAAACAGCATAGAAACTAATATATAAACTATATATTTGTTGATTTTACTACCACTTAAGTAGTTTATGTTGTTTTAGGTGAAATTCATAACGTGAGATCATTTTGCCTCACACAAAATACCATTAATTTTTATTTGCTTACACAAACATATATGTGTATATAAAAGACAAGTGTTCATGCAAACATGCTGATGTATACATGTCAGTAATATGCACATGTGAGGATGCAATCAGCCTACCACTGTGTGTAACAGTGGAAGTGAATGGAAAAGTACTCTGGAGGGCTGGAGAAATGGCTTAGTGGGTAAGGCATTTGAGAAGCCAAAGGACTCAGGTTCAATTCCCCAGGACCCACATAAGACAGATACACAAGGGGCACATGCATCTGGAGTTCGTTTGCAGAGGCTAGAAGCCCTGGCACACCCATTCTTTCTCTGTCGGTCTCTCCTCTATCTCTCTATCTATCTCTGCTGGCAAATAATTTTTTTTTTTTTAAAAAAGCACTCTGGAGAAAGCACTTGGATTTTACTTTAGTGCATAATAATTGCATTTTCTAATGCCACAATTTATCATCAGAACACTTTTACATTTTTAATTTGTTACAATCCTAGGAGATGAACGGAGATGCGCAACCTCTCTGCTTTACAAGAAAGACATTTTCCTTTAAACTGTACATAACTTGAGGTATACATGATATATTTGTTTGAGAGACAGGAAGGCAGGACATATCTCATGGACATACCAGAGACTCCTGACACCAGAAATGAATACTAGAAACATACACCAATTCTGGCTTTATGTGGGTTCTGGGGAATTGAACCCAGGCTATCAGGCTTTGCAAGTGCCTTTAACTGCTGAGCCATTTCTCCAGCCCCTTTGATGATACATTTACCAAATTTAAATTTACACATGGAGCCAGGCATGGGGGTGCATGGCTTTAATCCCACCACTCAGGAGGCACAGGTAGGAGAATTGCCACAAGTTTGAGGCCACCCTGAGAGTACATAATGAATTCCAGGTCAGCCTGGACTAGAGTGACACCCTACTTTGAAAAAAATCTTTTTTTATAAATACATATATATAAATATGTATATATTTGAGAGTTCAATAGTTGTGCATGCCTTTAATTCCAGCACAGAGAAGGCAGAGGTGGGAGGATCGCTGTGAGTTCAAGGCTACACTCAGACTATATAGTTCCAGGTCAGCCTAGGATAGAGCAAGACCCTACCTTGAAAAAAAAATAATATATATATATATATATATATACATACATATACATATACATATACATATACATATACATATACATATATCAGAGAGAATATGGGTGTGCCAGGACTTCATTGGAATTCACTACGTAGTCTCAGGATGGCCTTGAACTCAAGGTGATCCTCCTACCTCTACCTCCTAAGTGCTGGGAATAAAGGTGTGCACCACCACACCCAGCTCAAATTTAAATAAAAAACAACAACAAAAATCTGTTAGACCGATCCAGGTATATATCAGACTTGGAATAAGATATCTCCACTTACAAATTAATCACTACTCTAAACTTACCCCAGCCAGAACCGCTGGTTCATACTTCTCTCATGGCTCTTACTTCAGAGCCCTGGTTAAGTAAAAGCTTCCAGCTTGTCTCTTGGCACTTCAGGTCATGTCCAAGGCAGGAAGTTGCAATGTAGGAGTAGTTCCAGGAGGCAGTAAATTATGAAGTATCCTTTTACTCAGATGTCCCATTCCAACCAGAACAAAGGGATGAGAAGCTTTAAGTATTACAGATAAAAGTAGGTATTAGATAGGCCATCCCTGCTCTAAACTCTTGATGGGAAAAATATCCATTCTTTTATCCGTGCATAGAATGGAAAGCCTCAGGTGTGAGAGAGACTCAGTGCAACATCAGGCCTAGGTTCTGGTCTTCAACTTCATCTATGATTCTTCCACACAGAAATGTAATAATGTGATAAATGAGATATAGAGCCCTACGCAACTGCTTGCCTTGTGTTATTCTGTCAGTCAATATGACAAATCTTAAAGTTGTACATTTGTTTTTATGAACATCTGTTCTAACTTCAAGAGACAAATTTCAAAGGAACGCCCTCACTACTTGGTGCTTATATTGTATGTGTTGAGTCTGTAGTGGGACACTTGTCCATAGATACTTTTCATTATTAAGAATTTATTTGTTTAAAGGCCACATTTAGTATAGATTTTTAAAGAAACATTGGAGAAATAGTCATGGTGTTTATTTGCCCTTAAATTGGGTTTGATTTCTTCTATTTATGGATATGCATTTTCTCATTGGTCCTGCCCACATTTTCTGACAATGACAGACACAATAACTGCAGTTTGCATTTCCTCATGACACACATGCAGCTACAAAAATGCTTCTCAAAAGTTTGCTTCAGGGAATTAACAGTAAATCTAGAAATTTTATGCCAGGAAAATGAGAAAACAGTATAAAAACTTGGCATCTCTGTTTGAAAACAACTTTGGGTAGTTTGTATTCCAATATCCCAAACTGGAAACAGAACAGCAATTTAAGATAATTTTTCTAGGACAGGAAAAAATGTCTTAAGTATAAATATTTTAAAAATATATTATATTTATTTATTTGAAAGAGAGAAAGAGGCAGAGAGAGAGAGAGAGAGAGAGAGAGAGAGAGAGAGAGAGAATGGGCATGCCAGGGCTTCCAGCCACTGCAAACAAACTCCAGATGCGTGCACCCCCATGTGCATTTGGCTTATGTGAGTCCTGGAGAATCGAACCTGGATCCTTTGGCGTTGCAGGCAAATGCCTTAACCACTAAGCAATCTCTCCAGCCCAGTATCAATATTTTTATAAGCAATGAACTTAACATACTAGAAATGACACAATTAATTATGTGAAACCTTAACTGAGACTAATTATACATATCTTAAGAATAAAATAAAACTTGGTTATTGTTAAGTTAACAAGCCTCATTTTAACACACATTAGAGACAATATGACAGACATAAAGTAATTTTTTAATAAGTACCTTTTACCATTGAACAATTTTAAGGCTTAACTAAAAGAAATATTGTTTGTATACAGTGGATTTCCATAAGACATGGGGAGCTTTCTCAGTTTTCCTAAGAACAAGATTACAATAAGTCACTTTAAATATATATATATATATATATATATTATATATATATATATATATATATATTATTTTATTTATTTATTTTGAGAGAGACAGAGGGAGATACAGAAATAGGCAGGTAGAGAGAAAGAGAATGAGCACACCAGGGCCTCCAGCCACTGCAAATGAACTCCAGATGCATGTGCCCCTTGTGCATCTGGCTTACATGGGTCCTGGAGAGTTGAACCGGGGTCCTTTGGCTTTGCAGGCAAATGCCTTAGTCGCTAAGCCATCCCTCCAGCCCAATAAGTCACTTTTTATAAGACTTAGATTACAACCTTTGTGATGCATCATGTACTCTGTATAAACCAAATTACAATATTCTGATATTTGAAAAAGTCTGATATTAACAAAAAGTAGGTTTCACATATTTAAGTGCATGAGACTAAAGAGAGTAATGTACAAATAAAAGATCTGCTAACAGGATTTAAAATAAACAAGAAAACTATATTATGTAGTACCATTTTTGGCTTAAATATGAAGACATGAAAAATTTTATAATTTTTCAAGCTCATCAGAATCAGGATACCTTTATATAATATAATATAATATAATATAATATAATATAATATAATATAATATATATATGGAGAGAGAGAGAGAGAGATTTACCACTTTTAAAAGCTAAGTAAGATGTCCATCTAATCTATGTCAGTTTATGAAATTAATTCAGCTATATCTAATATACCCAAATAATAGAGGAACTGGACTAAGTTGTCATGATCTAATGAAAAAAGGAGACAAGTCTCATGGAAAGAGAAGGAATGGGCATGCCAGTGCCATTTGCCTCTGCAAACAATCTCCAAATGCACGCTCCACTATGTGCATCTGGCTTTGCAAACAAGCAGCTTTAACTGTTGAGCCAGAAAGAAATATTTTCAATTTCCTCTAAATCATACATAAAAAATACAGAAAACATTCATAAAATTTCATGACACAATCTATAACTACTCAAACTTAAACAACTCTATAATTTTGTCTGTGGCACTTTGGTAAACTTGCTCAGTAATGATGTAAGTTAAATCTAAAGTATTAAGATTGTTAGAACAATTGTGGAATTATATCTTAAGTCGCAGTATAACTTTGTTTAGAATTTTTTTTTTTTTTACTGTTCACCATGAAGTAAATAGTTTCCAAGTGTATGACAGATAAATACTGTTCAGTGTCTCCAAATGTAGTCTATTTATGTTATAAAACAGGAAAAAGAGAGTAGATAATTTTTCTGAGATTTTTTTGAGGCAGGGTTTTAGATATAATAACCCTAGGAGAGAATTAAATATTAATGAGTCAATTTTAACTGTAAGATTTAGTTAAAAGGTTGAGAAATAGAGGAACTTAGCTAACTTGGTTGGGTACTCTAAATTCAGCCTTTCATGACCATTATGACCAGATTAACATCAATGAGTTAACGTTAAATTTACAACCTGAATACCATAGCAACCTGCTACCAGCCAGGTCCATACTTTGTTAGTCTGATGTAAGCCCTAGGCTGATAGTCATTTTATATCTCAAGAAGTCTGTAATCTGATTAAGTACTTTGTCTTTAACCTTCTGTTTAAGCTTACTCATACCTTCATCCACATACTTTACCATACCTTCATCTATATACTTTTACTTTACAATATATGTCTCTTTCAAACATTCCTAACATTTAATGTTTTCTCTCCAGTTTATCTTCTTTAATCAGTTTATATTATAACTATCAACAAAAACTTTCATTTTCTTTACATAAGACTTTTAATAAAAGGCCTTTTGAAATAACTTGTTTATAAAAGAGTAGACCAGACTTGACTTACACTATTTATCTAGAATAAATATAGACATTTTATCATTTATTCATTTTGGAAGTTTGTTTCTTATAACTTTCCTGAAATGCGTTTTTTAAATATGAAAGCATATTTGAACATTATTAGAAATTTTCTTATAAATTTAGTATTGAGTACTTCTAAATTTAAACACAAATTTTGAGGCTATTGTCTGTTAGTAGTTCCATAGAAGAATAGAGAGATGAAGTAAACATTAAACAGTTACAAATTCTTATAATAAAAATTCCCCATCTGGCTTAGCGGTTAAATGCTTGCCTATGAAGCCTAAGGACCCCGGTTTGAGGCTCGCTTCTCCAGGACCCACGTAAGCCAGATGCACAAGGGGGTGCATGCATCTGGAGTTCGTTTGTAGTGGCTGGAGGCCCTGGTGCACCCATTCTCTCTCTCTCTCTCTCTCCCTGCCTATTTCTGTATCTCTCTCTCTCTCTCAAATAAATAAATAAAAATAAAATATTAAAAAAAAATCCCCCATCTGTTCACAGCAACTTGGCATCCACCCATTATCATACTAGGGCCAGGATCCTGAAATTCTCTGTGTCTGCAGCCTCCTGGCTCTGCAAGGCAGGGAAGTTAAGAAAGAGCCATTATAGATTTTCCTAAGGCCAGTATGAACTACCAGAGAGATCTGTGCCTTGTCTCTATGTCAATTTAGTTTATCAGTGTTTTAATGTTTTTATTATAGAGGTCTTTCATTTTCTTGGTAGGAGATTTTCCAAGATATTTATTATTATTTTCTGGATATTATGAATGGGACTATTTCTGTGTTTTCTTTTCCAGTGTGCTTGTCATTGGTATATAGAAAGCCTACTTAATTTTATATCCTGCTACTTTGCTGAAAGTGTTTATCAGCTCTAAAGTTTTATGGTGGACTTTATAGGATCTCTTAAATATCCCTCACAAAATTATATCATACGAAAATGAGAAAAGTTCAACTTTTCCCTTTTCAGTCTGTATCCCTTTTGTTTCTCTCATCTTACCACTCTAGTGAAGACTTCAAGCACTATATTAAATATGAGTGGGGAAACTTGACACCTTGTCTTGTTCTAGATCGTAGTGGAAATCTTGCAGTTTTTCACCATTTAGTATGATGTTGATTTAGGTTTATCATATTCAGCCTTTATTTTGTTGATAAATGTTCCTTCCATCTCTAGTCTTCACAAAGTTTTATCATGAAGTGATGTTGCATTTTGTCAAAGGCCTGCACTGCATTATTGAGATGAACATGTGATTTCTGTATTCTAATTATTTTTGCTACATATTGTAAGGTTTGGGAGTGACCATAACCACACAAACCACTCTGAGGCAAAGATCAAAGCTTTTATTTGGGAAAAGCACTAGCTACCAGGGCTGGCTCACAAGAGAGGAGCACAGCCAACCTGAGTTCCTCAGGTAGTGGGCTTTATAGGGTCAGTGGGGGAAGGTGAGGACAGGAAGAGCTGAACAAGAAAGGGTCCTTTAGGGGAGATCTAAGATAGCCAGGATGTGACACCAGAACAGTGGCCAGGTGATTTACAAAATAAGGGGGCAGGAAACCAGACCTGGGGCATTGCAGGCAAGGACGGGATAATGGCTAGGCAGTTTCTTGAGGAATGTGGATAATCCATGTATGTCTCTGTCACCATCCTGCTGTATTTGATGACTCCATATTGGGACCTGTCAGACCTAACACATTACATTTATTTATTTCCACACATTGAGTCATCCCTACATTCCAGGAAAACAGTTTACTTGATCAAGGTGTATAGTAATTTGTAATATGTTCTTGAATTCAATTTGCCACTGCTTTATTATGATTTTTTGTCTGTGTTCATCAGCCATACTGGTAGATAGAGAGAGAATGGGTGTGCCAGGGCCTCCAGCCACTGCAAATTAACTCCAGAAGCATGTGCCACCTTGTGCATCTGGTTTACATGGGTCCTGGGAATTGAGCCTCAAACTGAGATCCTTAGGCTTCACAGGCAAGTAATTAACCACTAATCCACCTCTCCAGGCCCTATAGTTTTCTTTTTTGTTGTTGTTGTTGGGTTCCTGACTCTTTTTTTATTATTGTAATGCAGACATAACAGGACTTATGGAGCATTCTACCCTGGGAAATAGACTCTGAATGAAGGACATCATACTGCTGTCCCTGACTTACTATTATATCACTTGAATGTATTACAGGACCTAGAAAAGCTTACTTTCAAACACAGAGAGGGACAGCTTAAGACACCGGGATGTCATATAATCATTCGAGGTCATTTTGCTTCTTTTTTCACTCAGCTTTTTTTTCTTAGCGATTTTATATTACCCTTATATGCCATTTTTTCATGATACTGTAGTGTGTTTTAGATATCCAACACATTCATTTCTGTATGCTTACTTAGTTAACTTGCTATTTTTATAGGCTAAGCAGATAACCTACAAGTTTAATTTATTAGACAATCTAAGTGTTTTCCATGTAAAATAATATAAACTTTGGGGAATATGTTTTGGTGCAAATACATTACATCATCACGTGTTAAATATTCCCTTTTGAATTCAAAAGAGTTTTGTCTCTGTAATCTATGGACCAGCTGCTTTGAAAAGGGGATGAAGAGTTTATTCCAACTGCAGAGTCCTACAGCCAGTGATGATTATTTCTGCTGCATGAGCTTGAGTCACTATTATAGGTTAATCCAACGTAATGCTTACATTGACAAGTCTTATCTCTGAATCACTCTGACATTCCACAGGAAAGGTATGGATAAAAATTAATTACCTAAGACTTTATGGTTTATTGTTGATAATGGAAGTAAATTTAATGAAAGATAGACATTGAGATAAAAATGAACCATTGATCTCAATAAGTGATTTGTATAGGTGCCATCAGGGTGTGGGATGAGAAGCTATGTTGTATGGATTAAATGCTATTATTCTTCTCTTTTGCTGTGACAGAGTACAGAGAAGTTTCCAAATGCTTGTCATGTAACACATCTGCACAAAACACATCTTCAGAAGAGATATGGGTGCCAGAAAGTAAGAAGAGGTTGTGACTGTTGAACAGTTAAAGAAAGGTTAGTGGGGAGCAGCGATCTGGACAATTCATCTGGAGGTTGAACCTTTTCCATCTCCAGATGGGAAACATGAACACAATACTGTAGTTCACAATACAGAATGATTGTTCCCCCATGGCTTTTAAGTGGTAGCATGAGAATATAACAATTGATCCACAGCTGATATTTAGTTTGAAGAGTTGAATAGCTACTTTCAGAGAATTTTCAGAGCAAACAGGGAAATGCAGATGTTTAATATACTATGTAATTCAATATAATGAAATACTAATGCTATATAGATATATAATGAGATGAAAGAAAATATTCCACATAGGTAGCTTTAGCAATCCTGAAAATGCTTTGTGTAAATATTTTCAATGTTCTACAGTATTTGCCCCTACTCAAGCTTGTTTGGTCATACTCATCTGAATTTTATTATTCTTAATCCTCCACAATGCTTTTGTGCTCTGTCTAGTAATAATGAGAAATAAGAATTAAATGTAAGTTTCATAACAATTAAAGCAATCAATGTGAAAAGAATAATACTGGTTCTGAATTGGATGGCTACTTCTGGTCTTAGGCTAGAAGACTTTACTTCTGGTCCTTAGGCTCATGGACTTTGCATGTATTTTTCTCCTAGGAAACAAGGGAATGGAGATGAGTTATAGAGCAAGGATCTCAAGGTGATTAGATAAGGTAACTCTTTATTTTGGGGTTTGGTGGGATTAAGCACCCTAAAGAAACCATCAACTCTCCTGTGAATAGAAACTGGCTTGTTCCTTTTTAAGAGGAAGATCAATTCTTTATAATCATAAAAAGTAAGTACAGAAATTGTGTGAAAGATAGAAATTTAGTATAACTTATTTAGGAAGTGAAGACCTTTCAGAGATATGCCTAAAGGGCCAGTGATGCTATTGCAGAGGCCTCAGTATGGGGTTATGGAAGGAGCCACCTGACATTCTATCCTACCCTCATCCACTGTTTCCGAGCTAATTTTTTTCCAGTTCTTCTCTGTCACCTCTAACTCCAACACATTATTTACTACTGTAGTCACCACTGTGTTTGTAGTAACTACTAAAAGATGATCTACATAATCATGCTACTTCCATTCCAGACCATTGCAACACATTTTTTTGCATCTGATTCTTTTGAAAATCTGATGAAAGGTGTTTTACTTCCTGAGTGAAAAATGAACATAGGGTCATACATGAAGGCACCCACAAAAACATACACTAGTAGGAGGAGGATGTGAAAAATACTGTCTATCCTTGCATCTCCTAGGGCTCGTGGATCCTTCTAAAACACTGACTCCAAACTCTCAAGGTGATGGCTTTGTGGCTACCAGAGTCCTGACATGTTTCATGTCAACTGGTACTGTGCACAGCCCAATGTCTTCTACTCCATCCAGGTCACAATGCTGATTCAATCAGGTTATTTGATCCTTAGGTCTTTTGTTGTTGTTCTTGAAATTAAGATCTTTTTTGTCTTCCATACATAGTAAAGTAAATTGATGATCTTAATATGCTTCATAATCCAATAACATTAAAATTGTATATATCTTAAGAGGTAAGAGAGAATGTTCAATTTAAATTTTCTAAGAATCTACATATACAAGATATTGAGATCATGACAGAGGAGAGCGATGTCCCTAGATCACATAAATTTCCTATATACTTACTACTGGGAGGAAGCTAAAAGCAGAATATCCATTATTGCAACAAAACAATTCTTTCTTTCTTTTTTCTTTTCTTTCTTTCTTTCTTTCTTTTTTTTTTTCCTAAGTAAGGTCTCACTGTAGCCCAGGCTATTTCTAATATTTCTACTAGTAAAGAAAAGATGTGAGGGGAAGTCTTACACAGTACTAGAAATAATGTATTTCCTGAGACAATCTTTGGAAGCCTCTTTAAGATTTATTTAGAATTGTTCTTGAAGTTTTGAGATGGCTGGAATAGCTAGAAATTCAAAGAATTTCAGGAAAGAAGATGGATGCTATCTATTGTTCAAATATTGATTAACTAATAATCAAGACCCATAACTTTTACCAAGTTAATTAAATCATATGGGTTTGGATTCTTCATTAATCTGAAAAGTGTCTACCCACATGAGTAAGGTAAATGAATATGCTCTAGTAATATACAGACTAGTAGTATTGATAATAAAATAACCCACATTCCCCATTGATGAGGGTCCCTTTGGAAAAGGGAGGACAGGGAGGTGGATAATGGAGTCAACACTATGAATGTGAAATCAGAATAGTATAAATAAAAATAAAGTATAAAAAAGAAAAAATGTAAAAAAATAAATTAATAAATGAAAAAATAATTAATTAATTTAAAAAAACCCTATCCTATCAAAGATATGGCTAAAGCCATGCACAATTAGAAATGAAAAGTGGGCCCTGCAAACATATCTTATTTCTTGTGTAATTCATAGTGGATACTCTTTCAAATGAATTTAATAAAAAATGAGCTCATTAAAATTATTAAGGTATCAGCTTGTTCCGTTATTAGTTTAGATCTTTCCTAAAGATCAGTCTGCAGAGAACAACTTCATCTGATATTGTCCTAAGAGCATTTTCAGTTTGGAGGAAGACACACGATAGCCCAACTCTATGAATGAGAAGAATATTTACAGAGAAAGGAAAAATTACATATTAGGGTATTCTGTGTCTACTTTATCTATCATATCCCATGCTTTGACTAAGTCACAGCTCTCCACATACTTCCCTGTAGGATGGATGGTACTGGGAGAAGCACGATGTGCTACATATTCTTCCAAACTGCTTAGCAAAGTTCCACTCAACCTCATATATTCACTTCTGCATGAATGCCTTCCAACACCATCTTGCAAGCAAGATCTAGAATAGAAAAGGTTAAGCCCATGATAATACTATTGTCCTCAAAACATGTCATAGAAAGAAATGACATTTAAAAAAGATACTGACTTTTGCCAGGCACGAAATGAGTCAAGTGTCAGTCATTGACTATCCACTCTCTTTTTCTCTACAAGCACCCTTTCTTTTGTGTTCTGGATTTCTGCTCTATTCTAATAACATGGGGGGGGGTGGAGATACCCAAATAATAAAAACTACTTTGCAACCACGATCTATTCCTATCTTGGCTGACTGGTGACATCATACATACATTCTAGTTCTAAGTCATATAAAATAAATCTTTGTGATGAAAACATTTCAGCAGTGATACTCTCCCTTTCATTTCAATTAAATATAATGAAAGTGCTGAGCATTTTAATGGGTGCTGCTAATAAAAATATTATAAAATTGAAAGTAGATGTATTTAAGATATTATCAACAACCAAAGAGTATTTTTTTCTGCTCGTTTGTCTATGCCATGTGCTAGATATGTTAAGGACACTTCAAAATTATTTGGAGATTATGAATTTGTATTAATCCTATGTTCATGCTTTATTATTTTGGAGATGCTTTGCAGAGTGCAGAAAATATTATGAATTTGTAAATCATATAAGTTGCATGTATATGCATAATGATATATAAGATATATAAAATATATGTGATATTTGTTATGTGTAGTAGTGAGATAAAATTTTATGTTTAGGTCATGAATGTCCAAAGCAATCAAATATAGGCCAAATATTGACTGGCATATTGATAAAAATGAGATAGCATCCTAATTGAGCAAGAAAAATGAAGTTCATATCAAAAAATGGTTCCACCATTTGACTTCAGATCCATTGAATTGGAAAATTTACTCAGAATCCTGGCAAGGGGTTGTGTTCACAGGATTTAATGAGAAACCATTAAATTAATAACCATAAATTAATAACCATAAATAACCAAAAATCATACTATCATGGATATGACCATTAAAATCAAAGAGAAAGCATTTAACCTACTTAAGAAAACAGACAGAACATTCCTGTTTAGAAATATTTCATTTTGATTAAAATACACCATGTTAATACACAATAATAACAAAAATTCTTTTTTTTTTGCAGATAATATAATTCATGTTCATTCCTTCTCTTCACTCATGAAGCCATGCAACTGAATAATAATGTGACAGAATTCATTCTACTGGGGTTGACACAAGATCCATTTAGACAGAAAATAGTATTCATTGTGGTTTTGCTGCTTTATATGGGAACCTTATTGGGTAACTTTCTGATTATGGCTACCATCAAGACCAGCCCAGATCTCAGGAGTCCGATGTACTTCTTTCTTTTCTATTTATCTTTGTCAGATACCTGCTTCTCCACTTGTATAGCACCAAGAGCCATTGTTGATGCCCTTTTGAAGGAAGCCACTATTTCTTTCAGTCAGTGCATCATCCAAGTCTTTACATTACATTTCTTTGGCTGCTTAGAAATCTTCATCCTTATTCTCATGGCTGTTGACCGCTATGTGGCCATCTGCAAGCCCCTGCACTATATGACCATCATGAGCCACAGGGTCTGTAGTGTGCTGGTGGCCATGGCCTGGGTGGGCTCCTGTGTTCATTCTTTGGCTCAGATTTTTCTGGCCCTGAGTTTGCCTTTCTGTGGCCCCAATGTGATAGATCACTATTTCTGTGACTTACAGCCCTTGTTGAAACTTGCCTGTACAGACACCTACGTGATCAACCTGCTCCTAGTTTCCAACAGTGGGGCCATTTGTACTGTGAGTTTTTTCATGCTGATGTTCTCCTATGTCATCATCCTGCATTCCCTGAGACACCACAGTGCTGAAGGGAGGAGAAAAGCCCTCTCCACCTGCATCTCCCACATCATCGTGGTCATCTTGTTCTTTGGACCTTGCATATTTATATACACACGCCCTGCAACCACCTTCCCCATGGACAAGATGATTTCCATGTTTTATTCAATTGGCACACCTTTTCTCAACCCTCTGATTTACACACTGAGGAATGCAGAGGTGAAAAATGCCATGAGGAAGTTGTGGAAGAAGAAGGTGATCTCAGATAGACGTTTGAATTAACCTAGAAGAATGCAATGGTGATAATGTTTTTATTGTTGCTTTAATTTGATATTATCTCAGATCATGACATCATTGGTGTTTTTCAGGAAAATATACAATGTGAGCACATGCACTAGTTATTTTTGAGTCTGTTTTAGGCAGAGGGAGAGACAGCATGAAGTTCCAGCAGGCATCAAGGGCCATTGTGTTTGTGGCTGCTCATCAGTTCTCTGCTTCGCTAGTCTACCTAGTATCACTGGTCACTTTGTTCTCATTTTCCTTTTCCATCCTTCAAGTTGACTTCTGGATTCTCTGCTACTGGTTACATATTTATATATCCACTACAGCCTGACATGCCTTCCCTCTTCCAAGTAGTTTCCATTATACAGACACTTTGGGCTCATCATGAACTTTGTTCTTCTTCCCCATTCTGTAGTTAGTGCTATATTCAAATAATTAAAGCTTCCTACTATATGAGTATAGATATGTATATATTTAAAATATTTTACCTATTTATTTGAGGAGAGAGATCAAGGCAGAGAGAGAGAGAGAGAGAGAGAGAATGGGCACACCAGGGCCTCTCACAACTACAAATGAACTCCAGATGCATATGCCACCTTGTGCATCTGGCTTATGTGGGTACTGGGAATTGAATCTGGGACGTTAGTTTTCACAGGCGAGCACCTTAACAGCTCAGCTATCTCTCTAGCCTGAGTATAGATACTTTAAGGAAGCTCTTTTCAAATTTCCCATTATGCTTTAAAAATAGATCCCTTTAGATCCTAGTTCCCTCTGAAATAGTTATTGAATATAGACAGAAAAGTTTCTCCTTGGAGAGTCCTTGTGTATAAAGGCTCTTGCTCAAGGCTGAGATTGTCATTACATAATAATTACTTTTAAAATTCATATTTTCTCCCAATTTGATTCCTTCTAATTTTTAGTGAACTACTAAGGTTTCTTTTAAATCACAATGACTGTAGTTGTTTATAATAATGAAATATTGTGATTATGGTATATATAATTAATATTAAGGTTGAGATATGTGTGTTAGCCAGGATTCAAGAGTACAGTCACCTAATGTTAGAACATTTGAACATAATAATAGATTAAATAAAAATGTTATAAAATAATTGAACTTTTTGAGGAATTGAAACAGAAATAGTTATATGACAAATGTGAATTATTTTACTGAGTTTTCAGTCCAATGAAGAAGAATGTTACTTGAGCAGAGACGAGGCAAATATTTGGATGGTATGTTTACATTGAAATAGATACATTTTTATAATTATTCATTAATACTCTAGTCTCTAAACCCAGAAACATTAATAATTTTTCTGATCACAATCTGGTTTCTTTTTTAAATATTTTATATATCGATTTATTTACAAAGAGATAAAGAGAGAGAGAGAGAGAGAAAGAATAATAATGTGTGTTCCTGCAAAGGAACTTAAGATGCATGTACCACTTTGTGCATCTGTATTTATGTGTGTACTGGGGAAATGAACCTGGGTCAATTGGCTTTGCAGGCAAGTGTCTTAACCACTGAGCCATCTCTCCAGCTCCTGTTTTTTTTTTATTTGCACTTTATCTATAGAGAAAATTAAACATGGATACTTTATTTAAGACTCCTATTTCCATTTATAAATTAAAAGATTACTGAATTAATAGAAAATTCTGTATCAGACACTAGAATTTTTTTCCTCTTCTTTTTACTTTGCAGCTTCAATCTCTAGCAGACAGACTTCCTCTATGGGTGGGTGGGTGGGGGAGTGTCAGTAGGGAAGATCTGAAATCCAGCCCAAAGGCATACAGAGAGGTTTGAGCTGTGGCTGCACTTGCTTGTGGTGCTGATTGCTTGGTGTTGTCTCTCTGCTTAGATTTATGAATAGGAACCAGCTTCTTTCATAAGTGAGCTTCCCCTGTATCTGTAAGCTTGAAAAAAGTCACATCCTCCCAAAAATTGTGTCTGGTTATATATTCATCCCAGCAACATGAAACTGTCCACTACACTACCCAAATATTCTGCTCTTGAGACACATTTTAAGGACTATGATTTATTTAGGTCAACAAAATGATTACAATGTCTTTGTGTGATAAGAGAAATCTATAGCTTCTACCATAAACTATAATGGTATATATACATGACTTCTTTTTACATTCTGTGAATTTCAACATGAATTCCCTCTCAAGATGCTTTTTTTTATGGTATTATTTACAAGGCTGTATATTCCAATGGACCTATGTCTCTTTTTATCTAGAAATAGGGGAATTGCTATAATATGCATTAAATGTAGATGCTTTAGGATTCCTCATCATAGGATTGAGAATAGAAGTTTAATGTGCCAGCGATATTAGTATCAATACCCAGAAAACCCCACAAGCTAAGCTTGAAGAGATGGCTCAATTAGTAAAAGCAAAAGTGCTTACTGCCCAAACATTAGGAACTGAGCTTAAGATCTCCATCACATATTTAAATGTCAGGTGTGGTGATGATGCACACCTTTTTTTTTGGGGGGGGGGACACAGAGAGAGACAGACAGAGAGGAAGAGGAAGACAGATAGAGAATGGACACGCCAGCAGCCTCTCAGATGTTGAGAACAAACTTGAGATGTGTGTGCCCCCTTGTGGTCAAGTGCGGCATTGCGCCCTTGCGTCACTTTGCATCTGGCTAAATGTGGGACCTGGAGATTGGAACCGGCTTTCTTGGTCTTAGGAGGCAGGCGCCTTAACCGCTAAGCCATCTCTCCAGGCCGATGCACACCTTTAATCACAGCATTCAGGAGGTAGAGATAGACAAATCCCTTGGGCAAGCTGGCAAGCTAGAACAGTAAAATTAGTGAACTCTGAGTTCAGTGAGCAGACCTATATCAAAAAATGGAGGCAAAGGATGATTGAGAAAGTGAACTAATGGCAATCTTTGGCCATTACACACACACACACACACACACACACACACACACACACAATACATTCATGCATACATCCATGCACACTATATACACACACACACACTCACATTCATTAAAAATCCCCACAAGCTGGCTATGTACTGTCCAGAAGACTTTCTTTTATATAATCAAATTATTCATGGTGGAAAGATTCCAACATTTCAAAAGAGCTGGAGAAATTTACAGATAAACAAATTTCCATATAACTTACCCTCTGGGTATCAATGGCACTGACAAGATTCTAGGATAGCATTTATAGAAGGCACTAACTTCTAGAAGTGAAGGGATATAATTATAAAAATGAAAGCCAGACTGAAGTACAATTGGGTATTTTTCCTATAGGGCTCTACAGCAGTGGAAAATCCATCATGGTGTGTTTAGGGCCAAGCAGGATAAGCCAACTAGAAGACTACAATCCTTGAGAATATTTAGAAGTATAACATGTATTGGCAATTGTTTTATTTCTAAATCCATTTTTCATATAGGCAAGTAGCTCCTCAACACCATTCTACTAAAGATTCTTAGGAAAACTTCAGCTACAACATGGCTGACATTACCATGAGGGACAGTGAGGGAAAGTGCAGCCAAATACGCAAGGGTGAATGAGAAACCCCACAGAGCTCTAAGGACAAACGTTCCCTCTTTCCTCTCACAGTGCACACAGTGTCAGTAGTCAGCCCACATTTCAACCTCATTGCTGGTGCAATCTCCTGTGATTTGGTAGGAAATGGAACAAGTAAAATAGGACACAAAATATGGCAACCTATGATGTTAATTTTCATTGTGGCCTTTGAAGGGCTAAACATCCTGAAACAATGGTGGAAATATTCTGTTAGCCAAAATTTCCTTTAGTTTAATGCTCACCCATTATCTGAGCTATTTTGGCTCCCTAATCACAATTTATTTAGTCATTTGTTTTGTCATTGAGTTGTTTTCCAAGCTTAATTCATTTCCTATTGTATCTCTAAATTTCTCATTTAATAAATTTTTCAATAATTATTTTGTACTGATGCAAACTTTCAGAAATTGAATAACTATGTGATTTCATGAATAAAAATATATCTTAAACCATGGGTTTAAAAATATTTAAAATCTTGGGCTGGAGAGATGGCTTAGTGGTTAAGGTGCATGCCTGCAAAGCCTAAGGACCCAGGTTCAATTCTCCAGGTACCACGTGAGCCAGATGCACATGGTGGCACATTTGTCTACAGTTAGTTGGCAGTGGCTAGAGGCCCAGGAGTGCCCATTCTTTCTCTCTCTCTCCCTTCCTGTTTCTCTCTATCTCTAAGAAATAAATAAAAATAAATCTTTAAAAATATTTAAAATCTTCCTTTTACCTTAACCTCATTTTCCCCCAAATGGATGCTGCTGTGCCTTGGCCAATCTTCCCTTGCATTTTTCATGTGTAAGTCTGAAGCTTTCTTGTGTTTATTCCAAGTTAAATTAGTTTTTCCCTTATAAAACAGATTACTTTTTTCAGATTATCAGAGGATGTATAAGTGCAGAATTTTGGTTGCTACCTTAATAGTGGTTGGCTGTTCTTATTTACTTTAGACATGGAAAAATTTACAAGGGATTCTGCTCAATTCTACTTTGGTTGACAAGGGACAATGGCCTATACCAACTGATTAAGTTTAATACATTCTTTTTGTACAGGGCTACAAATTGTTAGGACTGTTAAACTTGGGTAATCCCAATGTTCTAGGTTCATTAAGGAAAGATATGAGCTCCACAGCAGGTATTGCTTTGTCTCTTTGGATTTCTTCTGCCCCATTCCTTGGCTCAAATATCCAAGAATCTTCTTCCCAGACTTCAGGGTCTCTTTATTCAGCCTTTTATTTCGATTTGTTTTTCTCCTATAAGTCTCCTCTCACTTGTAGGTCAGTCTCACATAGACTCAGGGAAAGGTAAGTCTGCCTTTGTAAACAGGTATCAGGGAAGTCGACTATGTTGTTGGGCTTGTCTTCAAAGTTTTCTTTTCTTTTTTTGTATATGTAAAATCCTACCTTGAAAAACAACAACAAAAAAAAATCAAACAAACCAACGAAACAAAAACAAACAAAAAATTTGTCCTCGATGTTTAACCATATTAATTTTACTTTAAGTAATTTATATGATTAAGAAATACATTTTAAAAGTAAAACGTTAAGTAGTCAAAATCACAAGAGTTTACTTTTGATGGATTCCTCCATGTATTTCCCTGGGGACTGGCAGTGGATTAGATCCAGGTCCCTGCAGTGCCTTTAAATAGTCCCTCCCAGCTCTACCTGCACTTCCTCCAGACGCTGCCAGATCTGGGAAACTGGACCTGCATCTTCATTCTTGTATGGACAGAAGAAAGTGCAAAGGTCCAGATGCATCTCACATTTTCACTGCCATTTATGATTCCGTTCTCATTCTGAGTACATGGACTGTGAGTGTTAAGGATGTATCTTTTCTAACTACAATGTTACAGCTAGATTTAAAGCTTGAGTGTTTTTCACTATGGTTTCTATCTTCTTTCTATCTTTTCTATCTTGATAATTTTCAAACATTTATAGTGCACAATGTATTTTGATCATAATCCCTTTCTCTAACCTCCTGTCCTCCCTAAAATTTCATTGAATGCCTTCTTCTTTCCCTTTAACTCATTATGTTGGTTTAGAATATGTATTTTTTTCATTTATATCATAAAATTCAGAAAAATATGTTTAAATTATGATTGGAATTGACCAAAATCAAATACAAAAGTTCCATCATTTTTCTTTCTCTTCTCAATCTTTTCCCTTTTTAAATACATTTCTTAATTCATGTAAAAGTCATCATTTTGGAAAGTTGCTTATAGGACTTCACTGCTAAGAATCATTGCTTCTCCATGTTCTACCTCAGACAGAGTAAGTTTTCCCTTTATTCCCTTCTCTTCTTTGGAGGCTGGTCGAAATCTTAAGCAGGTTTACTCTGGTACTCTAGGGCTTTTCCACATTTTACTCAATAAATCCTTTTTGATATACTGAAAAGAAAAGTTTTGGAACATTCATGGAATCATCTACTTTGTTTTCTTGTTTATTGACGCATTTTCATCATTATATATTCTGGAAATTTATCTGATAACTATTTTAATATTATTTTGATTCATTTAATTCTAATGCATTAATAATCATCTCACATTTTAATAGTTTACCAGATAATTTAAAAGAATGTGTTACTATAGAAAATAGATAATAGAAATACTGTTTTGAATTTCTAGTTTCAAATCCAGGACTATTAGAGGCTGAGATGCGAAGCAGAGAAAAATTGTGGCATGCTTTTAGCTCTACTTGAGATAGAAAAGCAATGATAAAATTAGTCACTTAAAATCATTATGAATAATTAAATGTGATGAGCAATAAGCACTTATGCATAGTACACCTCACAAAACACTAAGTCACCTACTTTAGAGATAAAATTATTAATATTGGAAAAGTTGACTCAATTATGCCTAATGATGAGACATTTTATAAATATTAGACTGGCAATCTTCTTGAGTAAATT
The DNA here is from genome assembly GCA_036365145.1 of Orientallactaga sibirica. Classification (NCBI taxonomy): domain Eukaryota; kingdom Metazoa; phylum Chordata; class Mammalia; order Rodentia; family Dipodidae; genus Orientallactaga; species Orientallactaga sibirica. The sequence goes on along the minus strand of JAEOAD010002478.1, from coordinate 26,565 downwards.
ATTAACTTGATTTCAGTTCCTTTACCTATAAAATCAGAAGTCCTATGTTTTCTATACCATGTCATTTATATGAGATTTTCACTGAGACCTGGTTGTGAAAATAGTGTGCAACTACTATAGAAATCCATAGTTGTTTACATACAAAACTCTGAAAAATATGTATCCCCTGAGTGTCCTTTGTCTTACAAATCCCACATAAACTTTTAATAACTTAGTCTTCTTGAGAATAAAATTTGCATCATTAGTAAAACTTGCAATATGTTAGATATACATACCTATAGTTAGCTGTTTTAGTGGATATTCTTATTTTATTTCCACAGGAATGGTAAACACTATTGTCATTATTTTACATATAAAAAATAAAAGTTCATATAAGATTACTCAACACTTCAGAGGATAGTAGAGCCAATTTAATCTATGCAAATAGTACAATCAACTACAACAATAGCCAGCTTCCATTGTGGAGACTATGGGTTATGCTGTATGGGTTAAAACTCTGGTTTCTCAGAGGACAATTTCTGGAGGATTAAGGAATACACTATTACTGAAAATCAGAAAGCATTTTTTCCCATTTTCATTTCTCTTTACAGTTATTGTGAGTCAAGGTGAACACTTTTGTCTTAGCTGTTCCTCACAGGATACTGTTGAGTATTATAATTCATTTATGAACTTGTTCTAGCAGGTGATTTCAATATGGTGGCATTTATTCTCAGCACATGCATCAGAGCTGTTAACCATTCTGTGGTACACTGAGAATTCAGCATCATCCCTGATCTTGTTTTCCTTTTAAAACTACAACGACAACTGGTGTAGTTCAGCAAAGAAAGGAGCCAGTATAATGAACACATTATGAACTGAAGCCTCAATGTCAGCTATTAGATTTGAGAGCTAATGCAAATCAAATTTTATCAGGTAGTTAAAAGTACAAAGGAAGTTTGTCGCTCTATAAAAAGCAAATCTATACACAGGGATAAGGAATCAAAATATTGATGTAAATGTAAATGCAGATATAAATGTGTTCCTTGTTTCCTTTTATATGAAATATTTCCTTTGGAGCTCTATAGGACAGGAGTGTCATTGCTACGTATGTTTATATTTTAGGTGGTAATTTGGAATTCAATGTTTGTAAAATACCCTGTATAACTATGATCATATAAATAATTGAGGAAACAATGTGATAACTAATAAAGAACAAGTTATTTAAGATTTATAAAATTATATTGATGGTATATTATTTATAAGGTATGCATATCAATTTCATTTAATATATAATGGATTCTTCCTAAGCCACATTAAAATAATGGATTTTAATTTTCAAAGAAGTAGTATTTAAATATCTTTGATAAAGAAATCAAAATAATACAGTTTGATTATAAATTCCTTTGATCAACACATACTTTTTTCTTACATGTACATGTTTGTTTCCACACTATTTTTCTATGTAGACAAATACAAAGTTACTCATAGAAGTTACTTGGCCTTCACTAAGTATTATTTTTTAAAGACCCTCATATGATATTTGTAACTCATCAAATATTGTGTTTACAATATATTATAGCCATGTTAGAAGCTCATATGGATCCATTTATGATTATAATGCTTCTAATTAGCATTTAATAATAAGAACAAATCAATCACACTTTTCTCTATTCTGTTACTATTATATATTTAGCTCATTTTTTGTTTCAAATGGCAAAAGACAACTGTGAATATTCTTGTGACTACTTCACTTACTAAGTTAAATACTCCCTAGCACATTTTAAATTTTATATGACAAGGTTTTGAGTTTCACTCTTACAATTCTGAAAACTAAGGCCAGTACATCATTGCTACTTAATATTTATTTTTCTTATTTTAGTGCCTCAAGGAATCTTCATATATGCTAGTGGCAAGTAGCAGCCAATATATTTTCAATGCAAATGTTCTTCCATTAAAAAAATTTAAGAGCTATATTCTCATAAATTTATAGGCAGTAAGACATATTTCCCATCATTTTTCCACTTAAAAATACTTTTTTAGGGCTGGAGAGATGGCTTAGCGGTTAAGGCGCCTGCCTCCTAAGCCTAAGAACGCTGGTTCCAATCTCCAGCGGTTCCAATCTCCAGGTCCCAAGTTTAGCCAGATGCAGTGATGCAAGGGCTCAATGCCACACTTGACCACAAGGGGGCACACGCGTCTGGATTTCATTCTCAGCAGCTGAGAGACTGCTGGTGCGCCCATCTCTATCTGTCTCCCTCTCTGTCTGTCTCTCTCTGTCTCTCTCCAAAAATAAATAAAATTAAAAAAATACTTTTTTTATAATTTATTTTTTACTTATATTATTATAATTTTACATTCATATTGATGACTCCATTATACTCCTCCCTGACCTCCCTAGTCCAAAGGGACCCTCATCAATGGGGAATGTTGAGGCTGGAGAAATGGCTTAGCAGTTAAGGAGCTTGCTTGCAAAACCTAAGGACCCTGGTTCAACTCCCTGGGACCCACACAAGCCAGATGCACATGCTGCTGCATTTGAGTTTGTATGCAGTGGTTGGAGGCCCTGACATGGCCATTCTCTCTTTCTTTTTCTCTCTTGAAATAAGTAAAAATAAAACAAAAATACTTTGTTTATAAAGTATTTTATCATAGCAATTTACATATTTAAATATTTTAATTATTAATTAGCCTTTAGTATGTTATTCAAATATTTTTCATCATTAAGCATAAATCAGTAATCCTAATTATTTCCCTAATACTTTTTCTAGTTTTGTTTGACTTAACTTTACATTTGAAACATGCTAAAAATATTTTTTTGACTACTGGGATATTGCTTTCCTCAAATGGCTGCTTAAATTCCTATCAGCAGTCAATGAAAAGTCCATACTTTGAAATGTTGGATGAGACATAATAAAATCTGACATTCTTGTGTGTTTATTGCGGATCCTTGGGCCTAACATCCAGTTTTTGTAATGTCACTTAAATGCCACAGGTTTACAATGTATCATTGAATCTGAGCAAACATGTCTTTCTTCTTTGTTCTTCTATGCTATGAGTTACCTCAAGCACAATATATAGTAATTATTCCTAAATTTTGGAATGCACTTTTTAAATATTACTAAAATCTTATCAGAATTTTGGTACTTAATTATGGAATACATGGTTTAATTTCCAAATAATGATAACTCGCCATGATGTTAATGCTCCCTAGACAGAAACCATGTAGTGATGAAACATCTTTATTGATTTTATCTTTTCTTATATTCAAAAAATTCTGTATTCATAATGATGACTGATTAGATGAACTATATACATATAATATATAATATATGTATAAGATATATTATAATAACATATAACATATTATACATGTTATGTATATATAAAATATGTATAATGTATATAATATGAATAATGTACATATAATGTTTTAAATATATATGTTTTTTTACTTTAAAAAATCACGCAGCAACTCAGGCATTTTGCAATTGGACTTTCCCTTATATGACACTTCCAAATATTCTGGGGGAAAATTAGACAAGAGTAAGCTTGAGTTACATGGATGATGATCAGATCACAAAGATCTCTAAAATTGTATCCATAGTCTCTTTGGATGGCAACTTTGCTGTTTGGAAATTTTTCAAGGAAGATATCATAAACAATGGAATCATCTCCTTGTTGCTCTCATTTTTCCCAGCATGCTGATTTTATCAATGAATAGTTTTTTTATAAAACACAGCTTTGATTTGAACAATTGAGGATTCTAAATCCAGTTGTTATAGTTGCAAAAAAGAACAGAGAAAAGTAATATTTTATTTATTTATTTGCTAGCAAAGAGAAATAGAGAGAAGAGAGACAGAAAGAAAGAATAGACATGCCATGGCCTCTAGCTGCTGTAAACAAACTCCAAATGCATGTGCCACCTTGTGCATCTGGCTTTACATGGGTACTGGAAAATTGAACCCAAATCAGTAGGCTTTGCAAGCAAGTGCCTTAACTGACTGCTGAGCCATCTCTCCAGCCCCAGTAATATATTTTAACCAAATGAATATTTCCTTTTTCTGACATATTCCAGGATTTTGCTGTATGAGTGTACAATGTGTGTGTGTGTTTGTGTGTGTGTGTGTGTGTGTGTGTGGACCAATTCAGAGATACAATGTAGATGGTGAAGCAGATAAAGTGAGAAAAAACCCCTGATAAAATTGTCTTTCCATGTCTGTCATGATAGAAAGAATTGCTAGAAAATATGGTGAAATGGTGATGAGAACTCCAGCATCAGACTAGGACATAACGTGGGTTAGCACTGAAGCCTAGGAAGCCATACAGTGGAAACATCCTCTCCTCTTGAACTGCTCTAGTTACCCTTTGTGTCCCTTCATTTAAGAAAAAGTTTTACACAGGGGTGGTGGCATGGTGTACGCCTTCAATCCCAGCACTTGGGAGGCAGAAGTAGGAGGATCACTGTGAGTTTGAAGCCAGCCTGAGACTACATAGTGAATTTCAGGTCAGCCTGGACTACAGTGAGACCCTACCTCAAAAAAAATAATATGACAAGGTTCCAAGGCACTTCAGAGATTGTCACCATGAAGTTCAATATGTGATGGAATGGGCTGATTGATTGTGATACAATGGGCTGCACCAGGAAATAACCCTGAGAATGCAGCATTTTTACCATTGTGAAGGGCTGGAGATTATAGTAGCTATCTCGTCATTGAGGAGAACATGAAGCCATGGTTGTAAACATGTACACTTGTGATGTGAAGAAATTACTCTTGAACCATTAGGGTGAAATTGCATCTCAGTGTTGAACTGAAAAGGCATTAAATTTTTATTCACCTTATTCTTGTTCATGGTGTGTAAGATTTTTGAATTCTTCATTTCAATGCATAGACTATTTGCATTACCACTCTTTTTGTGTGTCTGAATGAACGAAGGAACCAGCCCACTTGGAAACATTTTGTGTATCTTATTCATTGCTGCCTCTGCAGTACCAGCTTCATGACTGCATCATCTTAAACCACCAAAATGTATTTGCTGAAATGATTTTGAAAATATACCAGTGGTTGTGACAGGCTGATTCTTTGGGCATATTATCCTTTCGCTCTGACAACCCGAGCACACTGAAGCAATGGAACATACAAACTTTACTGAATTCCTCCTACTTGGGCTTTTCAGCAATGAGGATGTGAAGGTCCCATGCTCTCTGCTGTTCTTGCTTTGCTACCTGGCAATTCTCTCAGGCAACCTGATCATTCTTCTCACCATCAAGGCCAGCCACCTTTGGGAGCAGCCCATGTATTTCTTCCTCAGCTACTTGTCCTTCATGGATGTCTGCTTCACTTCCACAGTGGCCCCGAAACTGATCCTAGATTTATTAGTGCAGTGGAATGCCATCTCCTACAGTGGCTGCATTGCCCAGATGTTTTATGCTCATTTCTTTGGTGCCACTGAGATATTTATCTTGGTGGCCATGGCTTATGATCGCTATGTAGCCATCTGCAGACCCCTCCGCTATATGGTCATCATGAGCAGACAGGTATGTTACTCCCTTGTGTTGGCCTCAGTTATTGGTGCTTTTATCCACTCACTTTCCCAGGTATTAATTATTGTCAAGCTTCCCTTCTGTGGCCCCAGTCAGATAGACCATTATTTCTGTGACATATTTCCCTTGCTGAAGCTGGCCTGCACTGACACACGACTCTTGGTTATTATTATCATCACCACCACAGGGTTCTGTCCATTCTCACCTTTGTGGCCTTGGTAATTTCTTACATCATCATCCTGTCCACCTTGAGGACCCGCTCATCCGATGGTCGCCGCAAAGCCCTTTCCACTTGCGGCTCACATGTGACTGTTGTGTTCATGTTTTTCTTCCCCCTCATCCTCACCTATGTCCCCATGGGTGACTCTGTCAGAAATGACAAGGTGTTTGCTCTCTTTTACACCATGATTGCCCCTCTGTTCAACCCCATCATCTACACACTGCGAAACACAGACATGAAGAATGCCATGAGGAAAGTGTGGTGCCAAAGCCAACTCCATAAAGGGAAATGATGCCTCTGGTTAAGAAGACAGCACAGGGAGGGTGAGGACTGTCTCCAAAGGATGGAGCTTTAAAATGAGAAGACCCCAGGCACCATCTTGTATTACTTGAACTCTCTGGGACTGTGCATCTATCTAGTCAGTTACTCTACAAACCCTTTCTCTTTCAGAAATCCAGAACTTACTCGTCCTTAATGATCCTGTATGTAATGGACATTATTTTTAGGTTTGATATTAATGCAGATTAGAAAGTCTATGTAGTTTTGCAGTTATAGCCTGGTTTTGTAAGCATATTTTGAAGGATATTCTATTAGAGATAAAGAATGGTACCACCCAGTTCTTTTCTGTGACCTCCACTGCAATTCAAAAATAAAGACATGTGAGCTGGGGAAATGGCTCAGTGGTTGAAAGCACCTGCTTACAACAATAAAGAAATGTGGAAAAAAAAAGTTTCTGTTTTACATTTTAACTCTCTAACAAATGTTGATCATAAAATAATGCAATACAATATAAGTGTGCAATTTACATGATAAGTAATGTTAGTTGCTGTATTTAGCCACCTGGATCCTGTTGGTGATGGATTCCTGCAAGTCAGAAATTTCAAATTAGGTGACAGAGATTGATAACAGGAAAATGGAAATTTCTAACACTCATCTACTAGCCCTTCAAATATCAGTTTGAGGAACTATCCATACATAAATAGACTTTTGCAAGAGCTTAGGAGACTGAGAGATCCTGGGAATAGCACAGGCATAACAGAATATGCATTACAAAAGGTAGGAACAGGTTTGTTTTCAAACATATAATTTATTTATTTGAGAGAGAGTGAGAGATAATGGGCATATGGGGCCTCCAGCCACTGCAAACAAACTCCAGAAACATGTGCCACCTTGTGCAATGGCTTTATGTGGATACTGGGGAATCAAACATGGGTCCTTAGCTTTGCAGTCAAATGCCTTAACTGCTAGGCCATCTCTCCAGCCCAGAACATTTTTTTTTTTAAATTCTGTATCACTGTCTACAACCTTAGGCATGGAAAGCAGTGTCCTATCAGTGGAGGGGAAAAGGAGGAAAGTGAAGTATCTGAGTCTGATTCTTCCCTGTAAAACTCAGTTTTGTACCCTATTGGGTACAGATTCTACTTCTCCTGTATATTGGGCTTCCAGCTCACTATAGCACCTGAATGGATGTTATAGCCTCAGGCTGTATTATTGTCATGGAAGGGTCTCAGGAACTTTTTGACTACTTGCCTCACCCTAGTAGTCCTTGGTTCTAGACAAACTATCCCACTAGGCAGACACTGGCTCCAAGCATTGGAATGGTTCCAGGGACTCTAGTAATCAGGCTAGAACCTGCAAACTCAGCCTCTCTTATAGTTTGCATCTGCAAAGTCCCCAAAGGCTCATGTGTTGTACATTGGTATTCAGATGTCAATACTATCTGGAGGTGGTGAAATTATATTAGGTGGGGAATATTTGAAGATCACGGAGTATGCCCACAAAAGGTATGTTGAGAGCACAACTCCTTTCACTCTTTGACTTCCTGGCTGTCAGGTCATAAGTAGTGGCACTCCACTGTGTGCCTCCTATTGGGATTATCTGCCTCACCACAGCCTCAAAGACACAGAGCCCAACAACCAGGTACTGAAAGTACTGAAACAGCTAAAATAACGATTTCTTTATCACAAGCTATTGATCTCAGTTACTTCGTCACAGTGATATGAGGATGCCTGACACAGCCTACAAACTTATAAGGGCAGAAATAAGCACCAGGCCATAGAAGGTGCCTCTAAGAATTACCTGGTGCCTGGAAGGATCCTGCAACCTTTGATGTATTCTTTTTATTTATTTATTTTTTAAATTTATTTTTATTTATATTATTCTAATTTTACATTCATAGTGGTGACTCCATTATCTTCCTCCCTGTCCTCCCTCTTCCATAGGGACCCTCATCAATGGGGAATGTGGTTCACACATTGTGGGGGTAGTTGAGAGCAATGGGGGATTGACCAAGTCTCTGTGCATAATGCCCCAACTTGTGACTCTAACATTCTTTCGGCCCCCTCTTCCTCAAATTTCCCTGAGCCACATTGGGGTCATTTTAGCTCTACTTCAGTGATGACGTTTTGGGAGCCAAAGGTTAATGGTAAGACCCTACTGTCGAAGACAGCATGCACTTGTGAGACCAAACTTGGAGAGTCCTGGCCAGAATCTGGAAGAGAGTCAGTCCCCAGACAGTTAGCTAATCTAGTGCCAGAGGGTGCTACACGAGCAATTGGGGGAAAATGGCCAACATCTGTTCAAACAACTTGCAGGCTAAGCTACCCAGCAGGAAACAACCTGATGTAATGCTCAAATAAGTGCAGTAGTGGCACACAGCCATGGTGGGCAACCAATGGCTCTGCATTTGGCTAATTGATCCAGTGGAATGGAACTCATTGCTGGAACTGGGAAATAAGTCAAAACCATGTACAAAAAATGAAAGCAGTCTCCAATCAAGATACCACCAAATGTGGACTAGAAGAGGGCCTACCCATATAAAATTCCCTCCAAGATATCTATGGCCATCCCATATATCTAGTACTAACTTCTCTCTCCGTTGGAGAATTTGCTTATCCTATTCAGATGGACAACGAACCTGAACGATCAGCCAATCGCACCTCACCAGGGCTCCAGCTGAAACCATAGAGTAATGTGGGGGAAGGGCAAGAGTTCAGCATTGTAGCAGACAGCTTTAGGTTCGCTGAGATGAACTTCCAGACCAGGCACAGTTATGGAGGAAGGGATATTATTTATTGAAGCTTACAGATCCAGGGGAAGTTCCATAATGGCAGAAGAAGCGGCCTGATCTCCACAGGGCCAAGCAGAGAGAGAGAGAAACCAACCAGCCACCACAGCACACAGAGCAAAACTACAGCCAAAAGGTCACACAGCACACTTCAGGAACTCCTGCTAGGCACATTTGCATATCTTTACAATGGAATCTCAAACCCACCATTAACATCTTAAGACTGGCCCCCAGTGACATTGCCTCTAGTAAGGTGATTGCAGATGCAAGCTATAACTAATAAAACACTGAATATATTGGGGGACATATATTCAAACTACCACAAGCATTCTTGGGGATCACAACACCAGAAAAAAGCTGAAGGAGATAAACACAGAGAAAATCTAACTCCTACTAAGCCAGATATCCAGAGACACAGAGGCTCCCTTGATGTATTCTTGTCCCACAGCACCAGCCATTTGTCCCAGCTTAGCACCAGGATGCTCCCCTTACTAGCCTTAGTCATCAGGCCCTCTGAAACTCTACCTACTATCTTAGTTCCATGCAGTCTTTTACACATTCGATAGTCTCAGTTTTCCACTGTCTCTACGACTGACCATTCTGTCTATGCAGAGGTTTGGCTACCTTCCAGCTGCCAAATGAGCCTGGAGCTTATAACCCTGGGAGTCTGGGGAGGGGGTTGTAGTGTCTGCAGTAACGCTCCAGCCACTTTCTAGCTAGTGCTGTATTGCAGTCAGCTCCATGTTTCTGGCCGAAAACACCTGACCAAGAGCAGCTTGTGGGAGGAAAGGGTTTATTTTAGCTTACAGACTCGAGGGGGAGTACCATGATGGCAGGAAGAAACAATAGCATGAGCACAGGGTGGGCATCACCTCTTGGCCAACATCAGGTGGACAATACCATGAGGAGAATGTGCCAAACACTATTAGGGCAAGCTGGTTATAACACCCATAAGCCAGCCCCAAAAATACACTGCTTCCATGAGGCTTCAATTCTCAAATTGCCACCAACTGGGGGCATAGCATTCAGAACCCGTAAGTTTATGGGGAATACCTGACTCAAACTACCACATTTATGTGCCTGAAACTGTACACAAAGTGCTCCGAGTGCTTCTAGTGTTACTGGCTCAGCCTAATCCATCAACAATAAAAACCCCATGTTGCAAAGCTGACAGGAGTACACAGAAGACAATCTCTAGTACAGATATAAGAAAAATGAAAACTAGCCCTATGTATATATCCAGAAGAGGGGTATTCTATGCCTGTCTACAGATTCTAGATCTACCAATCAAACGTGTCAAATCATTAGCTCCAAAAGTAGACCATCACAAGTCAGGAATGTGCACAGTTACTCTTCTGCCAACCACATATTTCGGGTTGAGTCAGCAAGAAAAAGTGCTAGCCTACCCTCAACCTGCCTTGGAGAGAAGAGTTGGAACAGGAGGGACACCATCCTCAATAACCGTAGAATCCAGAGCCAGGCTTCCTAAATCACTGTCACTCACACCACCTTTTTTCTTGATTGCCGTGTGTGTGTGCATGTGTGTAGAGAGAGAGAGAGAGAGGAGGGGAGTGGTGGTGACACATGTCTGGCATGGTGTGGCATCCTATATGCTCATCTGTGCTAGCAGTTGAGGTGCTCACCTTGAACAAATCATTGGGTGTCCTGTTCTGTCACTCTTCTGCCTGGTCTTTGTTTTGTGCCAGTGTCTACTGATTAGGGAACTTGAGGGGATCTGAAGATTCTTGGGCCTCTGCTCCCCTGTGGGACAAGGGTTTTGGGCATGCCTGTCTGCACCCAGCTGTTTATTTATTTATTTGCCAGGAGAGAGAAAGAGAGAAAGAGAGAGAAGGAGAGAGAAAGAGAGGAGAGAAAGAGAGAATGGGCACAGAAGGGCCTTTAGCAACTTTAAACAAACTCCAGAAGCATGTGTCTATTTATGCATCTGGTTTTAAGTGGATACTGGGGAATTGAATCTGGGTTGTTAGGCTTTGCAGGCAAGTGTCTTAACTGTTGAGCCATTTCTCCAGCTCACACTGTGCTGTTTTACATTGGATCTGGCCATTTGAACTCTAGCAGTCTCAGGACCCTCATGCCCTCAAGTTTGTGCAGGAAGTACCATTAACCACTGAACCAATTCTCTAGCTTTGCTCCCACACCTCTTTTGTGTAAAAATTTTTGCATGACATATATATATAGGTATATAAAATAGGTACATACCTGTATGTATGTATGTATGTATGTATGTATATATATATATATTATATATATATAATAAATCAAATATAAATCATATTTTTTTCAATTGTGAATATATATACACATAAACTTTAGAGTTTATTACTGATGAAAGCAAATTTGCATAATAATGGGAATAGGCTTGCTTATTTCTAGATAAAGAATTAAATCTTGACTAAGTATTTGATACTGCAGGACCTAGAGCATCTTCAGCATTTTTCAGTATCATCAATATTTTGACGTAGCCACGCGTGGTGGCGCACGCCTTTAATCCCAGCACTTGGGAGGCAGAGGTAGGAGGATCACCATGAGTTCAAGGCCACCCTGAGACTACATAGTGAATTCCAGGTCAGCCTGAGCTACAGTGAGACCCTACCTCAAAAAAAAAAAATCAAAAAAAAAAGAAAAAAAAGAAAAAAAATCAAAAAAAAAAGAAAAAAATATATTTTGACGTTATGATTGCCAATGCTGAGAATACCACTTCAAAATGGCTAAAGTATGTTTGCTGCATTAAAAAAATTGTGCTTTAAATTCTTTCTTAATATCAAGGCAAAATTCATTTAATGACTTTTTTTAAAGTTTTTTTTATTTTTTATTTTTAGAGAGAGACACAGAGAGAGAGCGACAGAGAGGGAGAGGGAGACATAGAGAATGGGCACGCCAGCAGTCTCTCAGCTGCTGTGAATGAAATCCAGATGTGTGTGCCCCCTTGTGGGCAATTGTGGCATTGCGTGGGACCTGGAGATTGGAACTGCTGGAGATTGGAACCAGCGTTCTTAGGCTTAGGAGGCAGGCGCCTTAACCTTTCAGCCATCTCTCCAGCCCACTTAATGACTTTTTAAATGAGACTTACCTCAGCAGTACAAACAGTAAGTTTTGAAATCAAGCATCCTAATACAATGCAATTTGAAATTCCTCTCATCTCATGTTGAACAACTATGGTAGGAAAATGTTAAAGGTCTTTTAAAAAAATTATGCTACTGTTAGAGCACAAAACTTTACATGTATTTTAAAAGCACTGCAATTCAAAATGCACAATAATCTCAAATCTGAGCCATGGTGTTTAATGAAGTCTTCATTATTGTTGCATGGCCTGATGGCCTGTGCAGTATAAAGTGTGCATATTGTGTACTCAGATTCAAGACTGCAGTGATAGCACGGATGCACCATAGGCCAGTGAGGCCATGTACCCATCAGTTGATGGACATCTACACAGATTCCATTTAATAGCTATTTTAAATAGAGCAGCAGTTCATGGATGGACAAGTGCCTCTGTTTGAAGGTAAAGAGTATGTCAGGAAAATGTCCAGGGGTAGGATACTGGGTCATATGGTAAATATAATTTTAGCTTTAAAAAATATTTGCAAGGAAAACTGGGCGTGGTGGCGCACGCCTTTAATCCCAGCACTTGGGAGTCAGAGGTAGGAGGATCGTGGGGAGTTCGAGGCCACCCTGAGAATACAGAGTGAGTTCCAGGTCAGCCTGGGCTAGAGTGAGACCTTACCGAGAAACCCCCCCCAAAAAAAAAATATATATATATATAAATATATATATATATTTTTTTTTTTTTAGGAGAGAGAAAGAGAGTGAATGGGCACACCAGAGCCTCTAGTTGCTGCAAACAAACTCCAAATGCATGTACCACTTTGTGCATCTGGCTTTATGTGGGTACTGGGGAATTGAACCCGGGTTGTTAGTTGTTAGGCTTTGCAGGCAAGCACATTAACTGCTGAGCCATCTCTTCAGCCCAATTTTAGCTTTTTGAGAAACCTACACAGGAGATGTACCAGTTAGCACTCACACCCACATCATAAAAGGATTCTCTTTCCCCACAGACTCATCAGCATTTACTGTCATTTGCCTAAAAAAAAAAATTTATTTGCAAGAAAAGAGTGATAGAGAGAAGAGACAGAGAGAGAGAGAGAGACAGAGACAGAGAGAATATGGGTGAGCCAGGGCCTCCAGCCACTGCCAATGAACTCCATCTGGCTTTCTGTGGGTACAGGGGAATTGAACCCATGTCATTAGGTTTTGCAGACAAGCACCTTAATGCTGAGCCATCTCTCCAGCCCCCGATTTTCTTTATTAAAGACATCCATTCTGATTGGGGTGAAATGAACTCTCAAAAAGCTTTTGGTTTCATTTCCCTGATGACTAAGCATGTTGAACACTTATACTTACTGGGTACTGGGGAATCGAGCCTCAAACCAGGGTCCTTAGGCTTCATAAGAAAGTGCTTAACAACTAAGCCATTTCTCCAGCCCCCATTCCTGCCAACCTTAAAAGTTCTCATAGGTCTCTATTGAATCCCAACATTGTTGCAATGTCAAATTTCACCTGAAACAAAGTCTCATGTTAACTGTAAGTATGTTAAATCAAAACACAAGCTAGCTACACATAATGGCACAGAATATGCATTCCTACTGACAAAATTAATGAAGAAAAATTAAACCAATGCAAGATCTAAAGTAAATAGGGGAAAACATCAAATTCTTTAGCTCCACAGGCATTAGGTAGGACCCACAACAATGTTTTGGTGGTTCAAATTTTGCCTTTCCAGCTGAGTAAAACACAGCCTGGGGAAAACTCCACATCAAGCCTGCAGCTCCCCTTGGTGGCCATCCCATAATCCTGGCATCTCCAAAATCCTTGGGTCTCCACTGCAGCTCATGGTTCTATGCCATGTGTTCATTGGGTCTGCATGCAGGGACCCTAAAACTAGTCCCCAGACTGAAACTTTTATTTCTTTTTATGTCATATGCTTCTGCTCAAACCAGTCAATTTCTTCTAAATTCTACCCTAGTCAAGTTCTCAGGACACAGGCAGCGCACCCTATCAAGCCAACCAGGTCCCAGGGCATAAGCCCCAAGCATGCATACATCTCACCTACCTGAGCACACAGGCTTCAAACACGTTGGTATAAGAGCACAGGCCCTAATCCCACCTGCACTTTCCCCATACTGAGTACACAGACCCCAGGCACACTGGTTCCTCATCCAGTCTGAGCCACAGCACCCAACTTGCTCATATCCCAAACACTCCAACAATTCACCCAATAGGAGAGCACAGGCCCAGTGTAACAGGCCTAGGTTCTTTGCTATGATTCATCTATGGAGTTCTGCCAAAGGCTCAATTAGTCTACTTGCCAGTGACATCTTAAACAGCAGCCTGCACAGTAGCCTGGACCTGTTGAGGAGCCTTCTGTTGTAGGCCACACTCCATAATACCAGCTTTCTGAGTAACTTGGTATACGAGTCAGAGAAAAAGACTTAAGTGAGGAATGTGCTGCCTCCAAGCTCAAAATAGGAACATTAGGCATTGTGCTTTTTTTTCCTGGTGGTAGTAGGGGCCAGGTGCGAGATTTTTTTTCCAATATCTCTGCATGCCCTACACTGCAGAACTCCTAGAAATTCTGTATCAGGCCACTGAAATTTGGTTGATTTTATTTCCTATCCTCAGATGTGCATATACTGTATAAACAACTCTAGAGTAGTTGTCTCCTTCTGCTCACTTTATCAAATGAAAATAGCATCATGTATTTAATGGATCCCCATAATACCTTGTGGAAGTGACAGGTCATCAAAATCCCTTTGAATTAAATTATGAAACAGGGCTGGAGAATTAATCTAACCTTGAGGTAAAACAATAAAGTTGTACTTCTTTGATAGCTAAGAGACGATTGTTTTGGGTAGTCATTATGGATAAGTATGGAGAAGAACATAGTTGCAAAATCAATAGCTGAATTCCTGGTACCAGGAGATGTGTTAATGCTCATATAAGGAAATCACATCTGATGCCACAATTTGTATTAGTCAAGGTTCTCTAGGGAAACAGAAATGATGGGATGACCATGTATGATATGGAAGGTTCATTAGATTAGCTTGCAAAAAATGATCTGGGTAATGGAAAATAGGTGTTTGAAGTATGGTAAGTCTGAGAACATGGTAGTGTCCATAAGGCTGGATCCCCCAGCAATCCCAATCTGTACTGAAGGCCTGAAGGAGTCTTGGAAAGACACTGGTCTTCAGTTGATGTTGAAAGGCTGATGATTCTGGGTTCCAATATACTCAAGGAGAGCAACAACAGAGTGGATAGATGCAGCAGTATGTAGCACAGGTAGTGTGAAAAAAGGCATTATTTTCACTTGGAGGTTTTTGATATATCGTCTGCCACATACTCTGGTGGATGGACTTCCTCCCTCCTCTCAAGAAATACCCTCACAGACCTGCCAAATGCAGTATGTATCTTATTTGATTCCTAACCTGATCAAGTTGACAATAGATATTAACCATCACTGTGGATTATTAAAATGTAGTACATATACACAATTGAGTTTTATTCAGTTGTAGAGAGTACATTTTGCATAATCTTACACAAAAATATATGATGTGATATATATGTTAATCATTTTGGTTTAATTATCCCACATTATCTATCTATTCACATATCTGTTCATTATTTAACACTGTTTTAGCTATATCATGACATCACATTTTAACTCCTGTACATGCCTTTTGTTAATTTGTCATAAAAAGAAAGCCACACATTAGAATAATGGAAAGTAACATAGACACACACACGCACATACACATATATTTCACATGTTGTTAAAAGTAAGAGCTAAGTATTGCTATTTTCATTTTACCCTTTTAAACGGAAAAATGAGAGAATTTCCGTTTGATATCTACTTTATAACTTCTACTAGATTTTCACATGAATATTAAAAGTATGTTTTACCCTCCTGGGGGGAGCATTTATTTAACATTAATGATGTAAATATAGGCGTCTGGGGAAAGTTATTTTCTAATATGTCTCTTTCTTCTTAATTAAGAAACATGATCCAAATATGCTGAAGAAAATCTTTATTTTTCTTATATTATGTGGAGAAGCTGATAATATGTATTTGTGATTATAAGGTATTCATTTGGGAAACATATCACATTTGAAATGGAATAAAAGCTGAAAACTATCTGATGTCCATATTTGATGTTTTAGTTTTTTTTTTAAATTTATTAATGTGGGGAGAGATAAAACAGAGAAAGTATAGTGTGCCAGGGCCTCTTTACACTGCAAACGCACTCCAGATGCATGTGCCACTTTGTGTGTCTAGCTTTATGTGGGTACTTAAAAATGAGTGACTTGTGGAGAGTTCCATAACTAACTGGAAATGTTGATGTCTCTTAACATACAGAGTTCCTTTCCTTTGTGTATGTATCCAGGAATGGGATTGCTGGAGAATATGGAAGTTCTGTGTCCAGGTTTTGAAAGAGCAAATTGTTTTACATAATTACTACACCAAGTAAATCCCCCAAACAGTGTATAAGGGCTGGCTTTTCTTGAAACCTTCATCAGCACCTATTATCTTTACTCTTTTTTATAACAGTCATTTTACTTAGTGAGGTAATAAAACATTGAAGTTTTGATTTTCATTTTTCTCATTATTTGGGATGGTAACTATGCAGATTTCATATACATGTTGATCATTTGTTTGCCTTCCTTGAGAAATGTCTGGTTCTCTTTTGTCATTTTAACAAGATTGTTATTATGATTATTGATATTCAGTTTTTCTACTCTTTATATATTCTGGTTATTAATCCTTTGTCAGATTTATGGTTTAAGAATATTTTATTCCATTCTGTAGGATATAGTTCAGACGTCTAATTGTTTTCTTCATTGAGGAGAAGTTTTTAGTTTGATGTAATCCTACTTGAGTATATTTTGTTTTTTTTCCTATGCTTTGGGTTTTTGTACAAAAGTCTTTGAAAATTCCAATATCCAAATCATGTCTTCATTCCCTTTTCATACTTTCACTGTTTTAGGTCTCATGAAAAGCTTCAGCTCTGTGTCAGGGTGTAGGCATGCAATCCAAGCTCTTGAGGAGACTGAGGCACATGCATGATGAGTTGTAGGCCAACCTCAGCAACTGAGACTCTGTCTTAAAAAAAAAAAGTGTGAAGAGGGCTAGAGATGGGGTTTAGTAACAGAGCAATTTTCTAGCATGCCTGTGGTTCAATTCCTCTATGTAAATTAATCTTCAATCCATTAGGAGTTCATTTCTGTAAACAGTGATGAAGAGAGGCCTAGTGACATTATAGTTATATGTAGGCAATTTATTAGAGGGTTATTCTTTTTTATTTTTAAAGTACATTCATGTATACATTTTATATTAAGTGTATTGCCCTGATAGCCCCTTTTCTCTCCCCTTATCCTTCATGTCAGTTCTCTTTGTCCCTTTAAACAGTTTTACTTCCACTTATACATTATAAATACATATGTGATTTTATGTATCTGTATGAAGCCTAAGAACTATAGATGATAAAAAATATTACCTAACATTATTATTTCTGAGATTGGTTTAATTCACTTCACATAATTATTTCCACTTGCATTTATTTTTCTGAGACTAGCATGAATTGTTCATTATGGCTGTGAAAGGAAATCATATATTTTTTCACATTTTCTTGCAACATTCATCTGTTTTGGGATACCTCAGTTGGTTCTGTAATATAGCTCTTTGAATATTGCTGCAATAAACACTGCTATGCAACTATCTCTTTAGTATATTGACTTAGTTTCTTTGGGTAAATATCTAAGTGTGGTACAATTTAGTCATACCATTTTTTTTTTTTTTTTTTTTTTTTTTGGAGAAATCTCCATATTCTCCAAAGAGTTTGGACTAGTTTACATTCCCATTAGTAGTGGATAAGGGTTCCATTTTTCTATATAAGCAAAGGATTTGTTCTTCATCCACTTAATGGCTGGCACTCTGACTAAAGTAACATAGAATTTCAACATAGTTTTGATTTGCACTTCTTGAGAAGCTAATTAACAGTTCTGTATGTTTATTGGCCATGTGGCTTTTCTCTTTTGTAAGCTGTTCATTTCTTTAACCCATTTTTGATTGAGTTATTTTCTTGTTGCTCAGATTTTTGAGTGCTTTGCATATTCTAGATATTATTTCCCTGCCAGCTGAAGAGCTGGCAAAGATTTCTTTCCATTCTGTAAACTGTCTCTTTATTCAGTTAACTATCTCCTTTGCCATGCAGAACCTGTTTTAATTTCGTGAATCCACATTTATTGAGTGATGAGCTATTTTCGGTCTGCCTAAGCACTACTCAGAAAATTATTTTCCATGCCTACAATGAAGTGTTTTCTTTTATTTTTCTTCTAGCAGTTTCAGAATTTCAGATCTTATGTTTAGGTATTGTATACATTTGGGGATGACTTTTTTTCATTTGGGGTTCATTTTTATGCAGGAGGAGAGACAGGACCTAATTTAGTTCTTTTGCATGTGGCCAACCAATCTTTCAAGAACCACTTATTCAAAAAGCTGTTTATGTTTCTAATTGGTTATTTTGAAAACTTTATTTAAAAATCAGGTGGCCATAGCTGTACGTGTAAATCTACTACTCTGTTTCAATGATCATGTATGTTTTGTGTCAGTGTTTTTGTCACTATGTAATAACAGATATAGTGATACCTCCAGTCTTAGTTTAATTAATTCTAAGGATAACTTTGCTATCGAAGATCTATTGTGCTTCCAAGTGAATTTTAGATAGTTTATTTTTCTATTTCATAAAGAATGATGTTAGCATTTTGATAATGAAGGCAGTGGATCTGTAGATGGCTTTGGTGAAGATAGGCATTTTAACAAAATTATTTTTTCAAATTCCTAAGCAGGAGAAGGCTTTATCTTTTAGTGTCTTCTGGAATGTGTTCCTAGAGCAATTAAAAGTTTTCATTGTAAAAGTAATTAACTTCCTTGGTTAGATTTTTTCTATATATATATATATTGGTTTTTCGAGGTAGAGTCTCACTCTGGCCCAGGCTGACCTGGAATTAACTATGTAGTCTCAGGGTGGCCTCGAACTCATGGTGATCCTCCTACCTCTGCCTCCCGAGTGCTGGGATTAAAGGCGTGCACCACCATGCCCGGCTATTCCAATATATTTTGAGGAAATTATGAATGGAATTATTTTCCCACTTTCTTCTTAGCATGTTTGTCATTAGTATATATGAAGGCTACGAATTTTTGAATGCTATTCTTGCATCTCACCACCTTGCCAAAATTGTTTTTTTAGTTCTCAGAGTTTTCTGGTGAAGTCTTCATGGGACATCTTGAATCATATCCTCTACAAATAATAAAAACTTTACTATTTCCTGTCTTATTTGCAACCCTTTTATTTACTTTTTTGTCTTATTGTTATAGCTAAGACTTCCTTCCAGTACTCTACTGAATAAGAGATAAAATGGGTACCTGTGTTTGTTCCTGATTTTTTGTGAAAATGATTTCAATTTTTTCCCATTGATTACAATGTCTACTATTGGTTTCCTGTGCATAGTCTTTATTATGTTAAGAAATGTTTTTTTTTTTTTTTTCATTCCTAATTTCTTCAGGTGACATGTTAAATTTTTTAGAAGCCATTTCTGCATTTTTGAGCCAATCATATGATTTTTGTTTTTGAGTCCAAATATGTGTTATATTAAACTTTTTGATTAGTGTACATTGGATCATCCCTGAATTTCTGGATAAAGCCAACCTGATGACAGTGAATTATGTTTTGTATGTGCTCTTTGAACATAGTTTATAAATATTTTTTGAGAATTTTTACATGTGTGTTCACCAGGGAGACTGGTTTATGATTTTTTTCTCATGTCTTTATCTGGTTTGGGTAGTGTATTACTGACTTTGTAAAGAGATTTGATAGTTCTCTTTCCTTTCTAATTTTATGGAATAGTTTGAGAAATGTTTTTATTTAATTCATTGCACTTAAATGTAGATTTGTTTAAAATGTTGATCTCTAAGAGAAAACTACTTAAACCAATGTAAGTAAGACTTTATTGTTTAGGCATACATAAAATTAAAGCTAAGACAACAATGTTGTGACACAGCCTCCTTGTTGCGAGGGAGTTACAGAAGCACACATGTTTTAGAGCCTTGTCACATGACCTAATAGATTATTGCATGCATTAAAGAAGATGCTGAAAAGATTTTTAAGAGAAGTGAAATAAAAAGGTATTAAAATTAATAAAATCAGTAAAGCATATATTTAAAAGCCAAAAAGGAAAAAAAATATAAAACTATATGATGACATATACTCTAAACCAACTATATAATTATCCTTTTTGTATCATATCATAAACATATCAAGTAAAAGATAGTGATATAAGAAATGATTAAAGTAAAAGATCACAAAAGATAATTTGCAAAACACCAATGTGCTGAAAAAGTGGTAACAAAGCAGAGTATGGAAAGAAACTGACCAGGTGTGAAGAGGAATATTACCTGTGAAAAAACAGTCAGTTTGCTAAAGATCCCTAACTATCCTAACACGTGCCCTCATGGTAACTATAAAAAATATAAATACAATCATTTTTTTTTTTTTGAGGTAG
The DNA here is from genome assembly GCA_036365145.1 of Orientallactaga sibirica. Taxonomy (NCBI): domain Eukaryota; kingdom Metazoa; phylum Chordata; class Mammalia; order Rodentia; family Dipodidae; genus Orientallactaga; species Orientallactaga sibirica. The sequence continues at coordinate 6,126 of JAEOAD010002478.1, read as the reverse complement.
GGTCTCACTGTACCTCAGGCTGAGCTGGAATTCACTCTGTAATCTCAGGGTAGCCTTGAACTCAAGGCAATCCTCCTACCTCTGCCTCCTGAGTGCTGGGATTAAAGGTGTGCTCCACCACATCCGGCTCTAAATACAAACAATTTTTATGTCTCATGGAGTGTAATTGTTTTCATGTAGTAAATATTTGATGTTAGAAGTGTGGAATTCACAAAGCCAAGTGGAAGCAAACACACAAGGTTTGAGTACAGATGTATAAAAGAAAAGGTTTATTCAACTACAAGGGGAGGAGAACAGAATGTACCACTGCATTAGTGACAGACATCCTAATGAATGCTTAGTAAATTCTTAATGACAAGGCATATAATTACATGTGTCTGTTATTTTCCAGAAAATTACAAGGCGCTCAGGGTATTTCTCAGTAGCCAAATACTTGCCTTTCACAAGCAATACCCTGGTTTCCATCTCCAAAAGTATAAAAATAAATATATAAAAGACACCATGAACTCAAACTTCTTCCCTAGGGAACACAATAAAATGCTGTGTGGAGATTGGTGAAGATCATTTCTTAGTATAAGGAGAACTATAATTTTCTCCTCAGATTATGAAAAAGGGAAACAGAAACCTAAGTTACATAAGCAACAAATTACATATACCAGGCATCAACAATTGTATAATGTATGAGACTGGAGAAACATGATCCAGAATTTTTGCAAGATATTTATAAATCAGTTTATGATTGCTTGGAAACTGGGATCTAAAAGGATGCTAACTGGTGAGTTGATTACTTGGTGTTATATATTTAACTATCAGGAAACTGCCTTGAGATGAAATTAAAATGCACCTTTAGCATATGATCTTTACCTAAAACTCTTATTTATTATTTTAGTCTGAAAATTCACAGGAATAATTTGGTTCTACATTATCGTCTATGATAGATTAGTTTTTAAGAGAAAGTATACCTGTCTTACTCTTTTCATGTGGGATGGATGGCCCCCTATCAATGACTGATTTGACAGGTGGTAGCAATTACTAAGAATGTGTGAAATTTGTATTTTTTCATGTGAAATTGGGGAAAACAGAAAGAATATTAGTAATAGTCATTGTGCTGAGGAAGAGGCCAAGAGAGTAGTTGCAAGGAAATAGTTTAGTTTATTTCAATGAAGAGAGAAACAAAATGATTATAAAAGAAAATATTTTTGTTTCACCATTGCACTCACAAATATATTTATTGCAAACATTTTTACTCCTATGTTAATAATATATATCAGTTAGAAGCCAATTAAAAATAGCTTTATTACAGATTATACTGCAAATATATTATAAACCAAATAGATTAAATGAGTGTGAAGTTTAGGGAGGAGTTCAATGTCTACTGTGGGTGACATGACATATGCTAGAAAAATAAGATCAGCAAAAAACCTGCCTAGTTTTTTTTTTTGGAGAACTTCACATGAAAACAAAAACATTTTTGTATAACTGTAAAAAATTATTATGTAAAAAAATTTTTTAAACTTTCATGTTATGTTAAAAACAGGCATCAAAGAGCTAGATGTGATGGCTCACATCTGTAGTCCCAGTACTCAGGGGATGAATACCCTATGTTTGAGGCCATTCTAGGCTGCAGAGTAAGTTCCATTTCAGCTTAGGTTAGAGTGAGACCCCATCTGAAAAAAGACACAACTGTAGGAAAGTGTCTGAAAGATTATTGGTTCTAGTTCCCTCATTTTACAGAGAGGAACTGTATAAATGAAGAAAGTAAGGTCCCACATTGCGGAAGTAAATATCTTTCATCCAAATCTCTTTTCTTGCACTTACTTTTCATACTTGACCAATAGCTCAGAATACAATAATCACTAATAATGCTTGTGACAAAGATACATTTCTTCCTACAACTGTGTATGAGCTGTGAGTTTGTCATTTTCCAGAGCTGGTGTATGTATTAAGACTTCTGAACCGATTTGGCTTCTTCTTTACATATAGACACTTGCTTAATTAATAATCCTATTTTTCTAAACACTTCATTTATATTTGGTTAAGATGGAGCCAAGACTGAAGTCCAGAATGATTCAAATATGTATGCAAACCTTGAAGTTTAGAAAGGCAGAGTTAATTTTATCCTCTGGCCTCCACATGTGTACCATGGTATGTGTACGCACTCACACATGTTCAAACACTTGCACACACACATATACACTTCAACAGAAACACAAATATTAATAAAATAAATATTCTTAAATATTGATTTATAGTTATAAAAATGGATTTGTGATACTACCTTCTACATATAACTTTGATATTTGTTAGTATATAATGATAAATAAAAGCTACATGGTTTATACTTGCTTGCTCAATACACTATGAACGCCTAAAATAAGAAAAAATCCATCACAAGGAAATATTGTATATTAAGTTATGTTCATAATGTTTGACAAAAAGCAGCCATGCCCACTAAGTCAGGGACTGATCACAACTTACTGTATGATTTGATGGAAACCCATTTTCACATAGTCTTGAGAGACATTTTAATTGAACATCCAGTTTTTATTATCTCAGATAACTGAATGGCATTCATCAGTTAATCCTTAGTAATTCTCCAGGTAGGATGTGGTACCTACATTCCTCTGCAGACACTGGTAAGCATGTGCCTGTATTATGTCACTTCAGATGGAGTTCTGTCTAAATGCGACCATGGAAAACGGCAGTGACATCACTGTGTTTATCCTCTTTGGACTGTCCAGTAATAAAAACATTGAAGTCTTCTGCTTTGTGTTATTTTTATTTTGCTACATTGCCATTTGGATGGGAAATATGCTCATCATGATCTCTATTACATGCTCTCAGCTCATCCACCAACCTATGTACTTCTTCCTCAACTACCTCTCAGTCTCTGACCTCTGCTACACATCCACGGTGACACCTAAATTGATGGCAGACCTACTGAGAGAAAGGAAGATCATTTCCTATCATAATTGCATGGTACAGCTCTTCACAACTCATTTATTTGGAGGCATTGAGATCTTTATTCTCACTGCAATGGCCTATGACCGCTACGTGGCCATCTGCAAGCCCCTGCACTACACCACCATCATGAGCAGGCAGAGGTGTAACACCATCATCATAGCTTGTTGTACTGGAGGATTTGTACACTCAGCCAGTCAGTTTCTTCTCACCATCTCCTTACCATTTTGTGGCCCCAATGAGATCGATCACTACTTCTGTGATGTGTATCCTTTGCTGAAATTGGCCTGTTGTGACACACATTTAGTCGGACACTTAGTCATTGATAATTCGGGCTTCATTGCTTTGGTGACTTTTGTTGTCCTGATGTTGTCTTACTTTTTTATATTGTACACCATAAGGGCATATCCCATGGAAAGCCGCAGCAAAGCTCTTTCTACTTGCAGCTCACACATAATGGTTGTAATCCTATTTTTTGCGCCAGTGTTATTCATCTACGTTAGACCAGCCACAACGTTTCCAGAAGAAGAGGTGTTTTCTCTTTTCTACACCATTACTGGTCCTATGTTCAACCCTCTGATCTACACACTGAGGAACATGGAAATGGAGAATGCCCTCAGGAAAGTTTGGTGTCATCAAACATTTCTTAAACAAAAATAAATTTCTGTTGTGCTGTGTTTCCACTTTGACAAAAAATGAGCATTATTATTGTTTAAATTGCCTTCTTTTTGACTTCATCATTAGAATTATATCCCAGCAGCATGAGATAACTGACTTCTTAAAAATAAAGAATCAGCTGGGCATGGTGGTGCACGCCTTTAATCCCAGCAGAGGTAGGAGGATCACCATGAGTTCGAGGTTACCCTGAGACTACATAGTGAATTCCAGGCAAGCCTGAGTTAGAGTGAGACCCTATCTTGAAGAACCAAAAAGAAAAAATAAAAATAAATAATCAGACTTGGGAAATGTGTCAGTGGGTTAAAAGGACTTGCTGTGCAAGTGTCATAAGCAGAGTGTGGATCCTCAGAACCTATATAAAAACTGGACACAGTAGAACATATCTGTACTCACAGTCCTCCTATGGCAAGATGACAGGTGGAAAAAAGAGGATTCTGTATGTGTGCAGGACGGTAATCTGTACTAGCAGCTATGAGTGGCAAGAGACCATGCCTCAAACAGGGTGAAGGTGAGGAACAACACCGAATGATGTTCACTGATCTCTATACTCATGCTATGACAGATATAAGCATGCCCTCCCCTCTTTCTCTCTCTCTCACACACATGCACACACAGCACATCATGTGCAGGCAAGATTTTTACTGCTATTGAATTTTACACAACTAGTTTAAAAGGAACAATAATTGATGAATTGGAAACTAAGAAGACAACAAAGAAAATTGATGAAACAAAATTGATGAAACAAACAATATTTGAAAATATTAAAAAGATTGATAAACCCCTGGCCACTCTGATCACACACAAAAAAAAGAAATGCTTCAAATTAACAAAATTAGCAATGAAAGAGGAGAGATCACAGAGACATGAGTGAAATAGGGAGAATCAACAGGACTTATTTTGAGAACCTCTACTCCACAAAAAAGGAGAATATGGAGGAAATGGATGAATTCCAGGACACATACCACCTACCAAAGCTAAGCCCAGAGCAGATTAATCTCCTAAACAAACCCATCACAACCTTCGCGATTGAGGAGGTAATCAAACAACTACCCAAAAAGAAGAGTCCAGGACCAGATGGTTTCTCAGCTGAATTCTATCACCTTCATGGAAGAACTGAAACCAATTTTCCTCAAACTGTGCCACACAATCAAATTTCAGGGAGAGATCCCCAACTCCTTCTATGAAGCTAGTATCACCCTAATTCAAAAAGCAGGCAGAGATGCCACAAGAAAAGAAAATTATAGGCCCATTTCCCTGATGAACATAGATGCAAAGATCCTGAACAAAATCCTTGCAAACTGAATTCAACAGTTCATCAAAAGAATTATTCACATTGATCAAGTAGGCTTCATTCCTGGAATGCAGATGTGGTTCAACATATGAATATCTGTCAATGTAATACACCACATAAACAAGCTGAAACACAAAAACCACATGATCATTTCAACAGATGAAGAAAAAGCCTTTGACAATATACAGCATCACTTCATGATCAAAACATTGGAGAGAATAGACATGGATGGCCCATATATCAATATAATAAAGGCTATATATAAAGCTTCTAAAGCCCAAGTAATACTTAATGGGGAGAGACTGAAGGAATTTCCCTTGAGATCAGGAATAAGGCACGGGTGTCCATTCTCACCTCTGCTCTTCAACATAGTGCTAGAAGTACTAGCTCAAGCAATAAGACAGGAGAAAGAAATCAAAGGGATACAAATTGGAAAGGAAGAAGTTAAATTAGCCCTATTTGCAGATGACATGATTCTATATATAAGTGACCCAAGAACCTCCATCTCAAAACCATTAAAGGTGATTATCACCTTTGGCAAAGTAGCAGGATATAAGATCAATGCACAGAAATCAGTAGCCTTTCTGTATGCAAAAGACAAAGATATAGAAAAAGAAATAAGTAACAATATCCCATTATCAATACCAAAAAAGAAAATAAAATACCTTTGAATACCATAAACCAAAAAAAGTGAAAGACCTATACAATGAAAACATAAAAACACTCATGAATGAAATTGAGGTGGTGCTACAAAAATGGAAAGACCTCTCATGCTCCTGGATAGGTAGAATTAACATTGTGAAAATGGCAATCTTACCAAAAGCACTATATAGATTTAATGCAATGCTGATAAAAATCCCAACTTCTTTCTTCACTGACAGGGAAAAAACTATCTCAAAATTTATATGGAAAGGCAGAAGGCCTTGGATATCCAAGCATATCCTCAGCAAAAGAAACACCTCTTGAGGCATCACCATACCTGATCTAAAGCGATACTACAAAGCCATTGTAATAAAACAACATGGTACTGGCATAAAAACAGGAATATAGATAGACCAATAGAACAGAATGGAAGACCAGGACTTTGGGTCCAGTAACTACAGCTACTTGATATTTGACAAAGGCCCTCCCAATGCAGAATGGAAACAAGACAGCATCTCCAACAAATGGTGCTGGACAAACTAGAAAACAATATG
>JAEOAD010001278.1:0-94170 GCA_036365145.1 Orientallactaga sibirica | reverse complement strand
TTAGAAATTAAACTGATTCCTAGAACTGATTTACCTTATTTCACACAGTACAGTATTCAGTACTGAAGATGTTTCTTTTCTAAAGAAAGTACTTTTAGAAATGATGCGAATACACTAACTTGTACATGTTGTTAGATTACACAAACTAGGAAAGTTTGAACTTGCTGCACTCAACCTTCTTCTTAGGAAAGCAAGTGATTCGTGAGAACGGAGCTAGCTTATTTCACATAGTACAGTGTTCGAAATGAAGATGTTTGTTTTCTAAACAAACTACTTTAGAAATGAGACCAATCTACTAAGTTGTGCATCTTTTAGATTACATTAACAAGGAAAGTTTGAACTTGCTGCACTCAACTTTCTTTGTAGGAAATCAACTGATTCCTAGAACCGAATGAGCTGATTTCACACCGCATAATGTTCGCAATAAAGATGTTAATTTTCTCAACAATCTACTTTACAAATGAGGCGAATCTACTAACTTGGCCATCTTTTTAGATTACATTAACAAGGAAAGTTTGAACTTGCTGCACTCAACCATCTTCGTAGAAATTAATGTGCTTCCTAGAAGCGAATTCACTTATTTCACACAGTACAGTGTTCGGTACTGAAGATGTTTATTTTCTAAAGATAGTACTTTAGAAATGAGGCGAATCCACTAACTTGTACATCTTGTTAGATTACACAAACGAGGAAAGTTTGAACTTGCTGCACTCAACCTTCTTCGTAGGAAAGCAAGTGATTCCTAGAATCGAACTAGCTCATTTCACATAGTACAGTGTTCGGTAATGAAGATGTTTGTTTTCTAAACAAACTACTTTAGGAATGAGGCCAATCTACTAAGTTGTGCTTGTTTTCAGATTACATTAACAAGGAAAGTTTGAACTTGCTGCACTCAACCTTTTTGTAGGAAAGCAACTGATTCCCAGAACTGAATGAGCTTATTTCACACAGTACAATGTTCGGCAATGAAGATGTTTGTTTTCTCAACAAACTACTTAACAAATTAGGCGAATCTACTAACTTGGCTATCTTTTTAGATTACATTAACAAGGAAAGTTTGACCTTGCTGCACTCAACCTTCTTTGTAGGAAAGCAAGTGATTCCTATAACCGAATGAGCTTATTTCACACAGTACAATGTTCGGCTATAAAGATGTTAATTTTCTCAACAAACTATTTTACAAATGAGGTGACTCTGCTAACTTGGCCATCTTTTTTTTAGATTACATTAACAAGGAAAGTTTTAACTTGCTGCACTCAACCATCTTCGTAGAAAGGAAACTGATTCCTAGAACCGAATTCACTTATTTAACACAGTACAGTGTTCAGTACTGAAGATGTTTGTTTTCTAAAGAAACCACTTTAGAAACGACACGAATCTACTAACTTGTACATCTTGTTAGATTACACAAACGAGGAAAGTTTGAACTTGCTGCACTCATCCTTCTTCGTAGGAAAGCAAGTGATTCCTGGAACCGAACTAGCTCATTTCAAATAGTAGATTGTTCGGTAATGAAGATGTTTGTATTGTAAACACACAACTTTAGAAATGAGGCAAATCTACTAAGTTGTTCATCTTTTCAGATTACATTAACAAGGAAAGTTTGAACTTGCTGCATTCAACCTTCTTTGAAGGAAAGCAACTGATTCCTAGAACCGAATGAGCTTATTTCACACAGTACAATGTTTGGCAATGAAGATGTTTGTTTTCTCAACAAACTACTTTACAAATGTGGCGAATCTACTAACTTGGCGATCTTTTTAGATTACATTAACAAGGAAAGTTTGAACTTGCTGCAATCAACCATCTTCGTAGAAATTAAACTGATTCCTAGAAGCGAATTCACTTATTTCACACAGTACAGTTTTCGGTACTGAAGAAGTTTCTTTTCGAAAGAAACTACTTTAGAAATGAGACGAATCCACTAACTTGTACATCTTGTTAGATTACACAAACTAGGAAAGTTTGAACTTGCTGCACTCAACCTTCTTCGTAGGAAAGCAAGTGATTCCTAGAACGGAACTAGTTTATTTCACATAGCACAGTGTTTGGTAATGAAGATGTTTGTTTTCTAAACAAACTACTTTAGAAATGAGGCCAATCTACTAAGTTGTGCATGTTTTTAGATTACATTAACAAGGAAAGTTTGAACTTGTTGCACTCACCCTGCTTTGTAGAAAAGCAACTGATTCCTAGAACAGAATGAGCTTATTTCACACAGTACAGTGTGCGGCAATGAAGATGTTTGTTTTCCAAACAAAGTACTTTACAAATGAGGCCAATCTTCTAACTTGGCCATCTTTTTAGATTACATTGACAAGGAAAGTTTGAACTTGCTGCACTCCACCTTCTTCGTAGAAATTAAACTGATTCCTAGAAGCTAATTAACTTATTTCACACAGTACAGTGTTCGGTACTGAAGATGTTTCTTTTCTAAAGAAACTACTTTAGAAAGGAGGCCAATCTACTGAGTTTTGCATCTTTTTAGATTACATTTCCAAGGAAAGTTTGAACTTGCTGCACTCAACCTTCTTTGTAGGAAAGCAAGTGATTCCTAGAACCGAATGAGCTTATTTCACACAGTACAATGTTCGGCAATAAAGATGTTAATTTTCGCAACAAACTACTTTACAAATGAGGAGACTGTGGTAGCTTAGCCATCTTTTTAGATTACATTAACAAGGAAAGTTTGAACGTGCTGCACTCAACCATCTTCGTAGAAAGGAAACTGATTCCTAGAACCGAATTAACTTATTTCACACAGTATAGTTTTCGGTACTGAAGATGTTTGTTTTCTAAAGAAACTAATTTAGAAATGACGCGAAACCACTAACTTGTACATATTGTGAGATTTCACAAACTAGGAAAGTTTGAACTTGCTGCACTCAATCTTCTTCGTAGGAAAGCAACTGATTCCTAGAACCGAATGAGCTTATTTCATACAGTACAATGTTCGGCAATGAATATGTTTGTTTTCTCAACAAAGTACTTTACAAATGAGGCGAATCTTCTAACTTGGCTATCTTTTTAGATTACATTAACAAGGAAAGTTTGAACTTGCTGCACTCAACCATCTTCGTAGAAAGGAAACTGATTCCTCGAACCGAATTAACTTATTTCACACAGTACAGTGTTCGGTACTGAATATGTTTGTTTTCTAAAGAAACTAATTTAGAAATGACCCGAATCCACTAACTTGTACATCTTGTTAGATTACACAAAGTAGGAAAGTTTGAAATTGCTGCACTCAACAATCTTAGAGTAGAAATTAAACTGATTCCTAGAAGCGAATTAACTCATTTCACACAGTACAGTGTTCGGTAGAGAAGATGTTTCTTTTCTAAAGAAACTACTTTAGAAATGAGGCCAATCTACTAAGTTGTGCATCTTTTTAGATTACATTAACAAGGAAAGTTTGAACTTGCTGCACTCAACCTTCTTTGTAAGAAAGCAACTGATTCCTAGAACCGAATGAGCTTATTTCACACAGTAAAATGTTCGGCAATAAAGATTTTAATTTTCTCAACAAACTACCTTACAAATGATGTGAATCTGCTACCTTGGCCATATTTTTAGATTACATTAAGAAGGAAAGTTTGAACTTGCTGCACTCAACCATCTTTGTAGAAACAAAACTGATTCCTAGAACCGAAATAACTTATTTCACACAGTACAGTGCACAGTACTGAAGATGTTTGTTTTCTACAGAAACCACTTTAGAAACGACTTGAAACCACTAACTAGTACATCTTTTTAGATTACACAAACTAGGAAAGTTTGAACTTGCTCCACTCAACATTCTTTGTACGAAAGCAAGTGATTCCTAAAATCGAACTAGCTCATTTCACATAGTACAGTATTCGGTAATGAAGATGTTTGTTTGCTAAACAAACTACTTTAGAAAGGAGGCCAATCTACTAAGTTGTGCATCTTTTCAGATTACATCAACAAGGAAATTTTGAACTTGCTGCACTCAACCTTCTTTATGGGAAAGCAACTGATTCCTAGAACCGAATGAGCTTATTTCACACAGTACAATGTTTGGCAATGAAGATGTATGTTTTCTCAACAAACTACTTTACAAATGAGGCGAATCTACTAACTTGGCCATCTTTTTAGATTACATTAACAAGGAAAGTTTGAACTTGCTGCACTCAACCGTCTTCGTAGAAATTAAACTGATTCCTAGAACCGAATTACCTTATTTCACACAGTACAGTGTTTGGTACTGAAGATGTTTGTTTTCTAAAGAAACTACTGTAAAAATGAGGCGATTCCACTAACTTGTACATCTTGTTAGATTACACAAACTAGGAAAGTTTGAACTTGCTGTACTCAACCTTCTTCCTAGGAAAGCAAGTGATTCCTAGAAACGAACTAGCTCATTTCACATAGTATAGTGTTCGGTAATGAAGATGTCTGTTTTGTAAACAAACTACATTAGAAATGAGGCCAATCTACTAAGTTGTGCATCTTTTCAGATTACATTAACAAGGAAAGTTTGAACTTGCTGCACTCAACCTTCTTTATAGCAAAGCAACTGATTCCTATAACCGAATGAGCTTATTTCACACAGTATAATGTTTGGCAATGAAGATGTTTGTTTTCTCAACAAACTACTTTACAAATGAGGTGAATCTACTAACTTGGCCATCTTTTTAGATTACACAAACTAGGAAAGTTTGAACTTGCTGCACTCAACCATCTTCGTAGAAATTAAACTGATTCCTAGAAGCGAATTCACTTATTTCACACATTACAGTGTTCAGTACTGAAGATGTTTCTTTTCTAAAGAAAATACTTTAGAAATGAGGCAAATTCACTAACTTGTACATCTTGTTAGATTACACAAACTAAAAAAGTTTGAACTTGCTGCACTCAACCTTCTTCGTAGGAAAGCAAGTGATTCGTAGAACGGAACTAGCTTATTTCACACAGTACAGTGTTCAGTACTGAAGATGTTTCTTTTCTAAAGACACTACTTTAGAAATGAGGCCAATCTACTAAGTTGTGCATCTTTTTAGATTACATTAACAAGGTAAGTTTGAACTTGCTGCACTCAACCTTCTTTGTAGGAAACCAAGTGATTCCTAGAACCGAATGAGCTTATATCACACAGTACAATGTTCGGCTGTAAAGATGTTATTTTTCTCAGCAAACTATTTTACAAATGAGGTGACTCTTCTAACTTGGCCATCTTTATAGATTACATAAACAAGGAAAGGTTGAACTTGCTGCACTCAACCATCTTCGGAGAAAGGAAACTGATTCCTAGAACCGAATTAACTTATTTCACACAGTACAGTGTTCAGTACTGAAGATGTTTGTGTTGTAAAGAAACCACTTTAGAAACGAAGCGAATCCACTAACTTGTACAACGTGTTAGATTACACAAACGAGGAAAGTTTGAATTTGCTGCACTCATCCTTCTTCGTAAGAAAGCAAGTGATTCCTAGAACCGAACTAGCTCATTTCACATAGTATAGTGTTCGGTAATGAAGATGTTTGTTTTGTAAACAAACTACTTTAGAAATGAGGCCAGTCTACTAAGTTGAGCATCTTTTCAGATTACATTAACAAGGAAAGTTTGAACTTCCTGCACTCTACCTTCTTTGTAGGAAAGCAACTGATTCCTAGATCCAAATGAGCTTATTTCACACAGTACAATGTTCGGCAATGGAGATGTTTGTTTTCTCAACAAAGTACTTTACAAATGAGTCCAATCTACTAACTTAGCCCTCTTTTTAGATTACATTAACAAGGAAAGTTTGAACTTGCTGCACTCAACCTTCTTTGTAGGAAAGCAACTGATTCCTACAACCGAATGAGCTTATTTCACACAGTACAATGTTCGGTAATGAACATGTTTGTTTTGTAAACAAACTACTTTGGAAATGAGGCCAATCTACTAAGTTGTGCATTTTTTCAGATTAAATTAACAAGGAACGTTTGAACTTGCTGCACTCAACCTTCTTTGTAGGAAAGCAACTGATTCCTAGAACCGAATGAGCTTATGTCACACAGTACAATGTTCGGCAATGAAGATGTTTGTTTTCTCAACAAACTACTTTACAAATGATGCGAATCTACTAACTTGGCCATCTTTTTAGATTACATTAACAAGGAAAGTTTGAACTTGCTGCACTCAACCATCTTCGTAGAAATTAAACTGATTCCTAGAAGCGAATTCACTTATTTCACACAGTACAGTGTTCGGTACTGAAGATGTTTCTTTTCTAAAGAAACTACTTTAGAAATGAGGCAAATCCACTAACTTGTACATCTTGTTAGATTACACAAACTAAGAAAGTTTGAACTTGCTGCACTCAACCTTCTTCGTAGGAAAGCAAGTGATTCCTAGAACAGAACTAGCTTATTTCACATAGTACAGTGTTCGGTAATGAAGATGTTTGTTTTCTAAACAAACTACTTTAGAAATGAGGCCAATCTACTAAATTGTGCATCTTTTTAGATTACATTAACAAGGAAAATTTTGAACTTGCTGCACTCAACCTTCTTCGTAGGAAAGCAAGTGATTCCTAGAAGCGAATTACCTTATTTCACACAGTACAGTGTTCGTTACTGAAGATGTTTCTTTTCTAAAGAAACTACTTTAGAAATGAGGCGAATGCACTAACTTGTACATCTTCTTAGATTACACAAACTAGGAAAGTTTGAACTTGCTGCACTCAACCTTCTTCGTAGAAGTTAAACTGATTCCTATAAGCGAATTAACTTATTTCACACAGTACAGTGTTCGGTACTGAAGATGTTTCTTTTCTAAAGAAACTACTTTAGAAATGAGGCCAATCTACTAAGTTGTGCATCTTTTTAGATTACATTAACAAGGAAAGTGTGAACTGGCTGCACTCAACCTTCTTTGTAGGAAAGCAACTGATTCCTAGAACCGAATGAGCTTATTTCACACATTACAATGTTCGGCTATAAAGATGTTAATTTTCTCAACAAACTACTTTACAAATTAGGTTACTCTGCTAACTTGGCCATCTTTTTGGATTACATTAACAAGGAAAGTTTGAAGTTGCTGCACTCAACCATCTTCGTAGAAAGGAAACTGATTCCTAGAAGCGAATTAACTTATTTCACACAGGACAGAGTTCAGTACTGAAGATGTTTGTTTTCTAAAGAAACCTCTTTAGAAACAACGCGAATCCACTAACTTGTATATCTTGTTAGATTACCCAAACGAGGAAAGTTTGAATTTGCTGCACTCATCCTTCTTCGTAGGAAAGCAAGTGATTCCTAGAACCGAACTAGCTCATTTCACATAGTATAGTCTTCGGTAATGAAGATGTTTGTTTTGTAAACAAACCACTTTAGAAATGAGGCCAATCTACTAAGTTGTACATCTTTTTAGATTACATTAACAAAGAAAGTTTGAACTTGCTGCACTCAACCATCTTCGTAGAAATTAAACTGATTCCTAGAAGCGAATTCACTTATTTCACACAGTACAGTGTTTGGTACTGAAGATGTTTCTTTTCTAAAGAAAGTACTTTAGAAAGGAGGCCAATCTACTAACTTGTGCATCTTTTTAGATTACATTAACAAGGAAAGTTTGAACTGGCTGCACTCAACCTTCTTTGTAGGAAAGCAACTGAATTCTAGAACTAAATTAGCTTTCTTCACTCACTACAATGTTCGGCAATGAAGATGTTTGTTTTCTCAACAAACTACTTTACCAATGAGGCAAATCTACTCACTTGGACATCTTTTTAGAGCACATTAACAAGGAAAGTTTGAACTTGCTAAACTCAACCATCTTCGTGGAAAATAAACTGATTACTAGAACCGAATTAGCTCATTTCACACAGTACAAAGTTTGGCAATTTAGGTTTGTTTTCTAAAGAAACTACTTTAGAAATGAGGCGAATCTACTAACTTGCACATCTCTTTAGATTACATTAACAAGGAAAGTTTGAACTTGCTGCACTCAACCTTCTTTATAGGAAAGCAAGTGACTCCTAGAACCGAATGAGCTTATTTCACACAGTACAATGTTCGGCAATGAAGATGTTTGTTTTCTCAACAAACTACTTTACCAATGAGGCGAATCTACTAACATGGACATCTTTAGAGTACATTAACAAGGAAAGTTTGAACTTCCTAAACTCAACCATCCTTGTAGAAAGGAAACTGATTCCTAGAACCGAATTAACTTATTTCACACAGTACAGTGTTCGGTACTGAAGATGTTTGTTTTCTAAAGAAACTAACTTAGAAATGACTTGAATCCAGTAACTAGTACATCTTGTTAGATTACACAAACTAGGAAAGTTTGAACTTTCTGCACTCAACCATCTTCGTAGAAATTAAACTGATTCCTAGAAACGAATTAACTCATTTCAAACAGTACAGTGTTCGGTACTGAAGATGTTTCTTTTCTAAAAAAATTACTTTAGAAATGAGGCGAATCCACTTACTTGGACATCTTGTTAGATTACACAAACTAGGAAAGTTTGAACTTACTGCACTCAACCTTCTTCGTAGGAAAGCATGTGATTCCTAGAACGGAACTTGCTTATTTCACATAGTACAGTATTCGGTAATGAAGATGTTTGTTTTCTCAACAAAGTAATTTAGAAATGAGGCCAATCCACTAAGTTGTGCATCTTTTAAATAACATTAACAAGGAAAGTTTCCACTTGCTGCACTCAACCTTCTTTGAAGGAAAGCAACTGATTCCTAGAACCGAATGAGCTTATTTCACACAGTACAATGTTCGGCAATGAAGATGTTTGTTTTCTCAACAAAGTACTTTACAAATGAGACGAATCTTCTAACTTGGCCATCATTTTAGGATACATTAACAAGGAAAGTTTGAACTTGCTGCACTCAACCTTCTTCATAGAAATTAAACTGATTCCCTGAAGCGAATTAACTTATTTCACACAGTACAGTGTTCGCTACTGAAGATGTTTCTTTTCGAAAGAAACTACTTTAGAAATGAGGCCAATCTACTAAGTTGGGCATATTTTGGATAACATTAACAAGGAAATTTGGAACTGGCTGCACTCAACCTTCTTTGTAGGAAAGCAACTGAATTCTAGAACTAAATTAGCATTTTTCACACAGTACAATGTTTGGCAATGAAGATGTTTGTTTTCTCAACAAACTACTTTACCAATGAGGCAAATCTACTCCCTTGGACATCTTTTTAGAGCACATTAACAAGGAAAGTTTGAACTTGCTAAACCGAACCATCTTCGTAGAAAGTAAACAGATTCCTAGAACCGAATTAGCTCATTTCACACAGTACAAAGTTTGGCAATTTAGGTTTGTTTTCTAAAGAAACTACTTTAGATGTGGCAAATTTACTACCTTGGACATCTTTTTAGATTACATTAACAAGGAAAGTTTGAACTTGCTAAACTCAACCATCTTCGTAGAAAGGAAACTAATTCCTAGAACCGAATTAACTTATTTCACACAGTACAGTGTTCGGTACTGAAGATGTTTGTTTTCTAAAGAAACTAATTTGGAAATGAAGCGAATCCAGTAACTTGTACATCTGGTCAGATTACACAAACTAGGAAAGTTTGAACTTGCTGCACTCAACCTTCTTCGTAGGAAAGCAAGTGATTTCTAGAACCGAACTAGCTCATTTCACATAGTATAGTGTTCCGTAATGAAGATGTTTGTTTTGTAAACAAACTACTTTAGAAATGAGGCCAATCTCCTAAGTTGTGCATCTTTTTAGATTACATTAACAAGGAACGTTTGAACTTGCTGCACTCAACCATCTTCGTAGAAATTAATCTGATTCCTAGAACCGAATTACCTTATTTCACACAGTACAGTGTTCGGTACTGAAGATGTTTCTTTTCTAAAGAAACTACTTTAGAAATGAGGCGAATGCACTAACTTATACAACTTGTTAGATTACACAAACTAGGAAAGTTTGAACTTGCTGCACTCAACCTTCTTCGTATAAATTAACCTGATTCCTAGAAGCGAATTAACTTATTTCACACTGTACAGTGTTCGGTACTGAAGATGTTTCTTTTCTAAGGAAACTACTTTAGAAATGAGGAAAATCTACTAAGTTGTGCATCTTTTTAGATTACATAAACAAGGAAAATTTGAACTGGCTGCACTCAACCGTCTTTGTAGGAAAGCAACTGAATTCTAGAACCAAAATTAGCATTTTTCGCACAGTACAATATACGGCAATGAAGATGTTTGTTTTCTCAACAAACTACTTTACCAATGAGGCAAATCTACTAACTTGGACATCTTTTTAGAGCACATTAACAAGGAAAGTTTGAACTTGCTAAACTCAACCATCTTCGTAGAAAGTAAACTGATTCCTAGAACCGAATTAGCTCATTTCACACAGTAGAAAGTTTGGCAATTTAGATTTGTTCTCTAAAGAAACTACTTTAGTAATGAGGTGAATCTACTAACTTGGACATCTTTTTAGATTACATTAACAAGGAATGTTTGAACTTGCTTAACTCAACCATCTTTGTAGAAAGGAAACTGATTCCTAGAACCGAATTAACTTATTTCAAATAGTACAGTGTTAAAACTGAAGATGTTTGTTTTCTAAAGAAACTAATTTAGAAATGACGCAATCCAGTAACTTGTACATCTTGTTAGATTACACAAACTAGGAAAGTTTGAACGTGCTGCACTGAACCATCTTCATAGAAATTAAACTGATTCCTACAAGCGAATTAACTCATTTCACACAGTACAGTGTTCAGTACTAAAGATGTTTCTTTTTTCAAGAAACTACTTTAGAAATGAGGCCAATCTACTAAGTTGTGCATCTTTTTAGATTACATTAACAAGGAAAGTTTGAACTTGCTGCACTCAACCTTCTTTCTAGGAAAGCAAGTGATTCCTAGAACCAAACTAGCTCATTTCACATAGTATAGTGTTCGGTAATGAAGATGTTTGTGTTGTAAACAAACTACTTTAGAAATGAGGCCAATCTACTAAGTTGTGCATCTTTTTAGATTACATTAACAAGGAACGTTTGAACTTGCTGCACCCAACCATCTTCGTAGAAATTAAACTGATTCCTAGAACCGAATTAACTTATTTCACACAGTACAGTGTTCGGTATTGAAGATGTTTCTTTTCTAAAGAAACTACTTTAGAAATGAGCCGAATGCACTAACTTGTACGTCTTGTTAGATTACACAAACGAGGACAGTTGGAACTTGCTGCAGTCAACCTGCTTCGCAGGAAAGCAAGTGATTCCTAGAACCGAACTAGCTCATTTCACAAGGTATAGGGTTCGGTAATGAAGATGTTTATTTTGCAAACAAACTGCTTTAGAAATGAGGCCAATCTACTAAGTTGTGCATCTTTTTGGATTACATTACAAAGGAACGTTTGAACCTGCTGCACTCAACTATCTTCGTAGAAATTAAACTGATTCCCAGAACCGAATTACCTTATTTCACACAGTACAGTGTTCGGTACTGAAGATGTTTCTTTTCTAAAGAAACTACTTTAGAAATGAGGCGAATGCACTAACTGGTACATCTTGTTAGATTACACAAACTAGGAAAGTTTGAACTTGCTGCACTCAACGTTCTTCGTAGAAATTATACTGATTCCTAGAAGCGAGTTAACTTATTTCAAACTGTACAGTGTTCGGTACTGAAGATGTTTCTTTTCTAAGGAAACTAGTTTAGAAATGAGGCCAATCTACTAAGTTGTGCATCTTTTTAGATTACATTAACAAGGAAAGTTTGAACTTGCTGCACTCAACCTTCTTTTTAGGAAAGCACGTGATTCCTAGAACCGAACTAGCTCATTTCACATAGTACAGTGTTCGGTAATGAAGATGTTTGTTTTGTAAACAAACTACTTTAGAAATGAGGCCAATCTACTAAGTTGTGCATCTTTTTAGATTACATTAACAAGGAACGTTTGAACTTGCTGCACTCAACCATCTTCGTAGAAATTAAACCGATTCCCAGAAGCGAATTCACTTATTTCACACAGTACAGTGTTCGGTACTGAAGATGTTTCTTTTCTAAAGAAACTACTTTAGAAATGAGGCGAATCCACGAACTTGTACATCTTGTTAGATTACACAAACTAGGAAAGTTTGAACTTGCTGCACTCAACATTGTTCGTATGAAAGCAAGTGATTCCTAGAACGGAATTAGCTTATTTCACATAGTACAGTGTTCGGTAATGAAGATGTTTGTTTTCTAAACAAAATACTTTAGAAATGAGGCCAATCTACTAAGTTGTGCATCTTTTTAGATTACATTAACACGGAAAGTTTGAACTTGCTGCACTCAACCTTCTTTGTAGGAAAGCAACTGATTCCTAGAACCCAATGAGCTTACTTCACACAGTACAATGTTCGGCAATGAAGATGTTTGTTTTCTCAAGAAAGTACTTTACAAATGAGGCGAATCTTCTAACTTGGCCATCTTTGTAGATTACATTAACAAGGAAAGTTTGAACTTGCTGCACTCAACCTTCTTCGTAGAAATTAAACTGATTCCTAGAGGCGAATTAACTTATTTCACACAGTACAGTGTTCGGTACTGAAGATGTTTCTTTTCTAAAGAAACTAATTTAGAAATGAGGCCAATATACTAAGGTGTGCATCTTTTCAGATTACATTAACAAGGAAAGTTTGAACTGGCTGCACTCAACCTTATTTATAGGAAAGCAACTCAATTCTAGAACTAAATTAGCTTATTTCACACAGTACAATGTTTGGCAATGAAGATGTTTGTTTTCTCAACCACCTACTCTACCAATGAGGCCAATCTACTAACTCGGACATCTTTTTAGAGCACATTAATAAGAAAAGTTTGAACTTGCTAAACTCAACCATCTTCCTAGAAATTAAACTGATTCCTATAAGCGAATTAACTTATTTCACAGAGTACAGTGTTTGGTAATGAAGATGTTTCTTTTCTAAAGAAACTACTTTAGAAATGAGGCCAATCTACTAAGTTGTGCATCTTTTCAGATTACATTAACAAGGAAAGTTTGAACTTGCTGCACTCAACCTTCTTTGTAGGAAAGCAAGTGATTCCTAGAACCGAATGAGGTCATTTCACACAGTACAATGTTCGGCAATGAAGATGTTTTCTTTCTCAACAAACTATTTTACAAATGAGGTGACTCTGCTAACTTGGCCATCTTTTTAGATTACATTTACAACGAAAGTTTGATCTTGCTGCACTCAACCATCTTCTTAGAAAGGAAACTGATTCCTAGAACCGAATTAACTTATTTCACACAGTACAGTGTTCAGTACTGAAGATGTTTGTTTTCTAAAGAAACCACTTTAGAAAGGACACGAATCCACTAACTTGTACATCTTGTTAGATTACACAAACGAGGAACGTTTGAACTTGCTGCACTCATCCTTCTTCGTAGGAAAGCAAGTGATTCCTAGAACCGAACTAGCTCATTTCACATAGTATAGTGTTCGGTAATGAAGATGTTTGTTTTGTAAACAAACTACTTTAGAAATGAGGCCAATCTACTACGTTGTGCATCTTTTTAGATTACATTAACTAGAGAAGTTTGAACTTGCTGCACTCAACCATATTCTTAGAAATTAAACTGATTCCTAGAACCAGTTTACCTTATTTCACACAGTACAGTGTTCAGTACTGAAGATGTTTCTTTTCTAAAGAAACTACTTCACTAATGAGGCAAATGCACTAACTTGTACATCTTGTTAGCTTACACAAACAAGGAAAGTTTGAACTTGCTGCACTCAACCTTCTTCGTAGGAAAGCAAGTGATTCCTAGAACCGAACTAGCTCATTTCACATAGTATAGTGTTGGGGAATGAAGATGTTTGTTTTGTAAACAAACTACTTTAGAAATGAGGCCAATCTACTAAGTTGTGCATCTTTTCAGATTACACTAACAAGGAAAGTTTGAACTTGCTGCACTCAACCTTCTTTATAGGAAAGCAACTCATTCCTAGAACTGAATGAGCTCATTTCACACAGTACAATGTTTGGCAATGAAGATGTTTGTTTTGTCCACAAACTACTTTACAAATGAGGCGAATCTACTAACTTTGCCATCTTTTCAGATTACATTAACAAGGAACGTTTGAACTTGCTGCACTCAACCATCTTCGGAGAAATTCAACTGATTCCTAAAAGCGAATTAACTCATTTCACACAGTACAGTGTTCGGTATTGAAGATGTTTCTTTTCTAAAGAAACTACTTTAGAAATGAGGCCAATCTTCTAAGTTGTGCATCTCTTTAGATTCCATTAACAAGGAAAGTTTGAACTTGCTGCACTCAATTATCTTCTTAGAAATTAAACTGATTCCTAGAACCGATTTACCTTATTTCACACAGTACAGTATTCAGTACTGAAGATGTTTCTTTTCTAAAGAAAGTACTTTAGAAATGATGCGAATCCACTAACTTGTACATGTTGTTAGATTACACAAACTAGGAAAGTTTGAACTTGCTGCACTCAACCTTCTTCTTAGGAAAGCAAGTGATTCGTAGAATGGAGCTAGCTTATTTCACATAGTACAGTGGTCCGAAATGAAGATGTTTGTTTTCTAAACAAACTACTTTAGAAATGAGACCAATCTACTAAGTTGTGCATCTTTTTAGATTACATTAACAAGGAAAGTTTGAACTTGCTGCACTCAACTTTCTTTGTAGGAAATCAACTGATTCCTAGAACCGAATGAGCTGATTTCACACCGTACAATGTTCGGCAATAAAGATGTTAATTTTCTCAACAATCTACTTTACAAATGAGGCGAATCTACTAACTTGGCCATCTTTTTAGATTACATTAACAAGGAAAGTTTGAACTTGCTGCACTCAACCATCTTCGTAGAAATTAAAGTGCTTCCTAGAAGCGAATTCACTTATTTCACACAGTACAGTGTTCGGTACTGAAGATGTTTATTTTCTAAAGATAGTACTTTAGAAATGAGGCGAATCCACTAACTTGCACATCTTGTTAGATTACACAAACGAGGAAAGTTTGAACTTGCTGCACTCAACCTTCTTCGTAGGAAAGCAAGTGATTCCTAGAATCGAACTAGCTCATTTCACATAGTACAGTGTTCGGTAATGAAGATGTTTGTTTTCTAAACAAACTACTTTAGAAATGAGGCCAATCTACTAAGTTGTTCTTGTTTTCAGATTACATTAACAAGGAAAGTTTGAACTTGCTGCACTCAACCTTCTTTGTAGGAAAGCAACTGATTGCCAGAACTGAATGAGCTTATTTCACACAGTACAATGTTCGGCAATGAAGATGTTTGTTTTCTCAACAAACTACTTAACAAATTAGGCGAATCTACTAACTTGGCTATCTTTTTAGATTACATTAACAAGGAAAGTTTGACCTTGCTGCACTCAACCTTCTTTGTAGGAAAGCAAGTGATTCCTATAACCGAATGAGCTTATTTCACACAGTACAATGTTCGGCTATAAAGATGTTAATTTTCTCAACAAACTATTTTACAAATGAGGTGACTCTGCTAACTTGGCCATCTTTTTAGATTACATTAACAAGGAAAGTTTTAACTTGCTGCACTCAACCATCTTCGTAGAAAGGAAACTGATTCCTAGAACCGAATTCACTTATTTAACACAGTACAGTGTTCAGTACTGAAGATGTTTGTTTTCTAAAGAAACCACTTTAGAAACGACACGAATCTACTAACTTGTACATCTTGTTAGATTACACAAACGAGGAAAGTTTGAACTTGCTGCACTCATCCTTCTTCGTAGGAAAGCAAGTGATTCCTGGAACCGAACTAGCTCATTTCAAATAGTAGATTGTTCGGTAATGAAGATGTTTGTATTGTAAACACACAACTTTAGAAATGAGGCAAATCTACTAAGTTGTTCATCTTTTCAGATTACATTAACAAGGAAAGTTTGAACTTGCTGCATTCAACCTTCTTTGAAGGAAAGCAACTGATTCCTAGAACCGAATGAGCTTATTTCACACAGTACAATGTTTGGCAATGAAGATGTTTGTTTTCTCAACAAACTACTTTACAAATGTGGCGAATCTACTAACTTGGCGATCTTTTTAGATTACATTAACAAGGAAAGTTTGAACTTGCTGCAATCAACCATCTTCGTAGAAATTAAACTGATTCCTAGAAGCGAATTCACTTATTTCACACAGTACAGTTTTCGGTACTGAAGAAGTTTCTTTTCGAAAGAAACTACTTTAGAAATGAGACGAATCCACTAACTTGTACATCTTGTTAGATTACACAAACTAGGAAAGTTTGAACTTGCTGCACTCAACCTTCTTCGTAGGAAAGCAAGTGATTCCTAGAACGGAACTAGCTTATTTCACATAGCACAGTGTTTGGTAATGAAGATGTTTGTTTTCTAAACAAACTACTTTAGAAATGAGGCCAATCTACTAAGTTGTTCATGTTTTTAGATTACATTAACAAGGAAAGTTTGAACTTGTTGCACTCACCCTGCTTTGTAGAAAAGCAACTGATTCCTAGAACAGAATGAGCTTATTTCACACAGTACAGTGTGCGGCAATGAAGATGTTTGTTTTGCAAACAAAGTACTTTACAAATGAGGCCAATCTTCTAACTTGGCCATCTTTTTAGATTACATTGACAAGGAAAGTTTGAACTTGCTGCACTCCACCTTCTTCGTAGAAATTAAACTGATTCCTAGAAGCGAATTAACTTATTTCACACTGTACAGTGTTCGGTACTGAAGATGTTTCTTTTCTAAAGAAACTACTTTAGAAAGGAGGCCAATCTACTGAGTTTTGCATCTTTTTAGATTACATTTCCAAGGAAAGTTTGAACTTGCTGCACTCAACCTTCTTTGTAGGAAAGCAAGTGATTCCTAGAACCGAATGAGCTTATTTCACACAGTACAATGTTCGGCAATAAAGATGTTAATTTTCGCAACAAACTACTTTACAAATGAGGAGACTGTGGTAGCTTAGCCATCTTTTTAGATTACATTAACAAGGAAAGTTTGAACGTGCTGCACTCAACAATCTTCGTAGAAAGGAAACTGATTCCTAGAACAGAATTAACTTATTTCACACAGCATAGTTTTTGGTACTGAAGATGTTTGTTTTCTAAAGAAACTAATTTAGAAATGACGCGACACCACTAACTTGTACATATTGTGAGATTTCACAAACTAGGAAAGTTTGAACTTGCTGCACTCAACCTTCTTCGTAGGAAAGCAACTGATTCCTAGAACCGAATGAGCTTATTTCATACAGTACAATGTTCGGCAATGAATATGTTTGTTTTCTCAACAAAGTACTTTACAAATGAGGCGAATCTTCTAACTTGGCTATCTTTTTAGATTACATTAACAAGGAAAGTTTGAACTTGCTGCACTCAACCATCTTCGTAGAAAGGAAACTGATTCCTCGAACCGAATTAACTTATTTCACACAGTACAGTGTTCGGTACTGAATATGTTTGTTTTCTAAAGAAACTAATTTAGAAATGACCTGAATCCACTAACTTGTACATCTTGTTAGATTACACAAAGTAGGAAAGTTTGAAATTGCTGCACTCAACAATCTTCGTAGAAATTAAACTGATTCCTAGAAGCGAATTAACTCATTTCACACAGTACAGTGTTCGGTAGAGAAGATGTTTCTTTTCTAAAGAAACTACTTTAGAAATGAGGCCAATCTACTAAGTTGTGCATCTTTTTAGATTACATTAACAAGGAAAGTTTGAACTTGCTGCACTCAACCTTCTTTGTAAGAAAGCAACTGATTCCTAGAACCGAATGAGCTTATTTCACACAGTAAAATGTTCGCCAATAAAGATTTTAATTTTCTCAACAAACTACCTTACAAATGATGTGAATCTGCTACCTTGGCCATATTTTTAGATTACATTAAGAAGGAAAGTTTGAACTTGCTGCACTCAACCATCTTTGTAGAAACAAAACTGATTCCTAGAACCGAAATAACTTATTTCACACAGTACAGTGCACAGTACTGAACATGTTTGTTTTCTAAAGAAACCACTTTAGAAACGACTTGAAACCACTAACTAGTACATCTTTTTAGATTACACAAACTAGGAAAGTTTGAACTTGCTGCACTCAACATTCTTTGTACGAAAGCAAGTGATTCCTAAAATCGAACTAGCTCATTTCACATAGTACAGTATTCGGTAATGAAGATGTTTGTTTGCTAAACAAACTACTTTAGAAAGGAGGCCAATCTACTAAGTTGTGCATCTTTTCAGATTACATTAACAAGGAAATTTTGAACTTGCTGCACTCAACCTTCTTTATGGGAAAGCAACTGATTCCTAGAACCGAATGAGCTTATTTCACACAGTACAATGTTTGGCAATGAAGATGTATGTTTTCTCAACAAACTACTTTACAAATGAGGCGAATCTACTAACTTGGCCATCTTTTTAGATTACATTAACAAGGAAAGTTTGAACTTGCTGCACTCAACCGTCTTCGTAGAAATTAAACTGATTCCTAGAACCGAATTACCTTATTTCACACAGTACAGTGTTTGGTACTGAAGATGTTTGTTTTCTAAAGAAACTACTGTAAAAATGAGGCGATTCCACTAACTTGTACATCTTGTTAGATTACACAAACTAGGAAAGTTTGAACTTGCTGTACTCAACCTTCCTCGTACCAAAGCAAGTGATTCCTAGAACGGAACTAGCTTATTTCTCATAGTACAGTGTTCAGTAATGAAGATGTTTGTTTTCTAAACAAACTACTTTAGAAATGAGGCCAATCTACTAAGTTGTGCATCTTTTTAGATTACATTAACAAGGAAAGTTTGAACTTGCTGCACTCAACCTTCTTTGTAGGAAAGCAACTGATTCCTAGAACCGAATGAGCTTATTTCACACAGTATAAAGTTCGGCAATGAAGATGTTTGTTTTATCAACAAAGTACTTTACAAAGGATGCGAATCTTCTAACTTGGCCATCTTTTTAGAATATATTAATAAGGAAACTTTGAACTTGCTGCACTCAACCTTCTTCGTAGGAAAGCAAGTGATTCCTAGAACGGAACTAGCTTATTTCACGTAGTATAGTGTTCGTTAATGAAGATGTTTGTGTTCTCAACAAAGTACTTTACAAATGAGGTGAATCTTCTAACTTGGCCGTCTTTTTAGATTACATTAACAAGGAAAGTTTGGTCTTGCTGCACTCAACCTTCTTCGTAGAAATTAAACTGCTTCCTAGAATCGAATTAACTTATTTCACACAGTACAGTGTTCGGTACTGAAGATGTTTCTTTTCTAAAGAAACTACTTAAGCAATGAGGCCAATCTACTAAGTTGTGCATCTTTTTAGATTACATTAACAAGGAAAGTTTGAACTTGCTGCACTCAACCTTCTTTATAGGAAAGCAAGTGATTCCTAGAACATAGAATGAGCTTATTTCACAGAGTACAATGATCGGCAATAAAGATGTTAATTTTCTCAACAATCTACTTTACAAATGAGGTGACTCTGCTAACTTGGCCATCTTCTTAGATTACATTAACAAGGAAAGTTTGAATTTGCTGCACTCAACCATCTTCGTTTAAAGGAAACTGATTCCTAGAACCGTGTTAGCTCATTTCACACAGTACAAAGTTTGGCAATTTAGGTTTGTTTTCTAAAGAAACTACTTTAGAAATGAGGCAAACCAACTAACTTGGACATCTTTTTAGATTACATTAACAAGGAAAGTTTGAACTTGCTAAACTCAACCATCTTCGTAGAAAGGAAACTGATTCCTAGAACCGAATTAACTTATTTCACACAGTATAGTGTTCGGTACTGAAGATGTTTGTTTTCTAAAGAAACTAATTTAGAAATGACGCAAAACCAATAACTTGTACATCTTGTTAGATTACACAAACTAGAAAAGTTTGAACTTGCTGCACTCAACCTTCTTCGTAGGAACGCAAGTGATTCCTAGAACCGAACTAGCTCATTTCACATAGTATAGTGTTCGTTAATGAAGATGTTTGTTTTCTAAACGAACTACTTTAGAAATGTGGTCAATCTACTAAGTTGTGCAAATTTTCAGATTACATTAACAAGGAAAGTTTGAACTTGCTGCACTCAACCTTCTTCGTAGAAATTAAACTGATTCCTAGAAGCGAATTAACTCATTTCACACAGTACAGTGTTCGGTACTGAAGATGTTTCTTTTCAAAGAAACGACTTTAGAAATGAGGCCAATCTACTAAGTTGTGCATCTTTTTAGATTACATTAACAAGGAAGGTTTGAACTTGCTGCACTCAACCTTGTTTGTAGGAAAGCAAGTGATTCCTAGAACCGAATGAGCTTATTTCACACTACAATGTTCGGCAGTAAAGATGTTAATTTTCTCAAAAAACTACCTTACCAATGAGGTGAATCTGCTAACTTGGCCATCTTTTTATATTACATTGACCATAAAAGTTTGAACCTGCTGCACTCAACCATCTTCGGAGAAAGGAGACTGATTCCAAATCCGATTTAACTTATTTCACACAGTACAGTGCTCAGTACTGAAGATGTTTGTTTTCTAAAGAAACCACTTTAGAAACGACGCAAAAGCACTAACTTGTACATCTTGTTAGATTACACAACCGAGGAAAGTTTGAACTTGCAGCACTCAACCTTCTTTGTAGGAAAGCAAGTGATTCCTAGAACCGAACTAGCTCATTTCACGTAGTACAGTGTTCGGTATTGAAGATGTTTGTTTTCTAAACAAACTACTTTAGAAATGAGGCCAATCTACTAAGTTGTGCATCTTTTTAGATTACATTATCAAGGAAAGTTTGAACTTGCTGCACTCAACATTCTTCGTAGAAATTAAACTGATTCCTAGAAGCGAATTAACATATTTCACACAGTATAGTGTTCGGTACTAAAGATGCTTCCTATCAAAAGAAACTACGTTAGAAATGAGGCCAATCTACTAAGTTGTGCATCGTTTCAGATTACATTAACAAGGAAAGTTTGAACATGCTGCACTCACCTTCATTATGGGAAAGCGACTGATTCCTAGACCCGAATGAGCTTATTTCATAGAGTAGAATGTTTGGCAATGAAGATGTTTGTTTCCTCAAAAACTACTTTAAAAATAAGCGAATCTACTAACTTGGCCATCTTTTTAGATTACATTAACAAGGAATGTTTGAACTTGCTGTACTCACCATTCTTTGTAGGAAAGCAACTGATTCCTAGAACCGAATGAGCTTATTTCACACAGTACAATGTTCGGCAATGAAGATGTTTGATTTCTCAACAAAGTACTTTACAAATGAGGCGAATCTTCTAACGTTGCCATCTTTTCAGATTACATTAACAAGGAAAGTTTGAACTTGCTGCACTCAACCTTCTTCGTAGAAATTAAACTGATTCCTAGAAGCGAATTAACTTATTTCACACAGTACAGTGTTCGGTAATGAAGATGTTTCTTTTATAAAGAAACTACTTTAGAAATTAGGCCAATCTACTAAGTTGTGCATCTATTTACATTACATAAACAAGGAAAGTTTGAACTTGCTAAACTCAACCATCTTCGTAGAAAGGAAACGGATTCCTAGAACCGAATTAACTTATTTCACACAGTACAGTGTTCGGTACTGAAGATGTTTGTTTTCTAAAGAAACTAATTTAGAAATGACGCGAATCCACTAACTTGTACACCTTGTTAGATTACACAAACTAGGAACGTTTGAACTTGCTGCACTCAACCTTCTTCGTAGGAAAGCAAGTGATTCCTAGAACGGAACTAGCTTATTTCACATAGTACAGTGTTCGGTAATGAAGATGTTTGCTTTCTAAACAAACTCCTTAGAAATGAGGCCAATCTACTAAGTTGTGCATCTTTTTAGATTACATTAACAAGGGAAGTTTGAACTTGCTGCACTCAACCTTCTTTGTAGGAAAGCAACTGATTCCTAGAACCGAATGAGCTTATTTCACACAGTACAATGTTTGGCAATGAAGATGTTTGTTTTCTCAACAAAGTACTTTACAAAGGAGGCGAATCTTCTAACTTGGCCATCTTTTCAGATTACATTAACAAGGAAAATTTGAACATGTTGCACTAAACCATCTTCTTAGAATTTTAACTGATTACTAGAACCGATTTACCTTATTTCACACAGTACAGTGTTCATTACTGAAGATGTTTCTTTTCTAAAGAAACTACTTTAGCAATGAGCGAATGCACTAACTTGTACATCTTGTTAGATTACACAAACTAGGAAAGTTTGAACTTGCTGCACTCAAACGTCTTCGTAGGAAAGCAAGTGATTCCTAGAACGGAACTAGCTCATTTCACATAGTATAGTGTTCGGTAATGAAGATGTTTGTTTTGTAAACAAACTACTTTAGAAATGAGGCCAATCTACTAAGTTGTGCAAATTTTCAGATTACATTAACAAGGAAAGTTTGAACTTGCTGCACACAACCTTCTTTCTAGGAAAGCAACTGATTCCTAGAACCGAATGAGCTTATTTCACACAGTACAATGTTCTGCAATGAAGAAGTTTGTTTTCTCAACAAAGTACTTTACAAATGTGGCGAATCTTCTATCTTGGACATCTTTTTAGATTACATTAACAAGGAAAGTTTGAACTTGCTGCACTCAACCTTCTTAGTAGAAATTAAACTGATTCCTAGAAGCGAATTAACTCATTTCACACAGTACAATGTTCGGCAATACAGATGTTAATTTTCTCAACAAAATACTTTACAAAAGAGGTGACTCTGCTAACTTGGTCATCTTTTTAGATGACATTAACAAGGAAAGTTTGAACTTGCTAACCTCAACCATCTTCGTTGAAAGGAAACTGATTCCTAGAACCGAATTAACTTATTTTACACAGTACAGTGTTCAGTACTGAAGACGTTTGTTTTCTAAAGGAACCACTTTAGAAATGACGCAAATCCACTCACTTATACATCTTGTTAGATTACACAAACTAGGAAAGCTTGAACTTGCTGCACTCCACCTTCTTCGTAGGAAAGCAAGTGATTCCTAGAACCGAACTAGCTCATTTCACATAGTACAGTGTTCGGTAATGAAGATGTTTGTTTTCTCAACAAACTACTTTATAAATGAGGCCAATCTACTAACTTGTGCATCTTTTTAGATTACATTAACAAGGAAAGTTTGAACTTGCTTCACTCAAACTTCTTTGTAGGAAAGCAACTGATTCCTAGAACCGAATGAGCTTATTTCACACAGGACAATGTTTGGCAATGAAGATGCTGGTTTTCTCAACAAACTACTTTACAAATGAGGCGAATCTACTAACTTGGCCTTCTTTTTAGATTACATTAACAAGGAAAGTTTGAACTTGCTGCACTCAACCGTCTTCGTAGAAATTAAACTGATTCCTAGAAGCGAACTAACTTATTTCACACAGTACAGTGTTCGGTACAGAAGACGTTTCTTTTCTAAAGAAACTGTTTTAGAAATGAGGCCAATCTACGAAGTTGTGCATCTTTTTCGATTACATTAACAAGGAAAGTTTGAACTTGCTGCACTCAACCGTCTTTGTAGGAAAGCAACTAAATTCTAGAACCGAATGAGATTTTTTCACACAGTACAATGTTCAGCAATGAAGATGTTTGTTTTCTCAACGAACTACTTTACCAATGAGGCAAATCTACAAACTTGGACATCTTTTTAGATTACATTAACAAGGAAAGTTTGAACTTGTTGCACTCAACCATCTTCGTAGAAATGAAACAGATTCCTAGAACCGAATTAACTTATTTCACACAGTACAGTGTTCAGTACGGAAGTTGTTTGTTTTCTAAAGAAACCACTTTAGAAACAATGCGAATCCCCTAACATGTATGTATTGTTAGATTACAAAAACGAGGAACGTTTGAACTTGCTGCACTCAACCTTCTTCGTAGGAAAGCAAGTGATTCCTAGAACCGAACTAGCTCATTTCACACAGTACAAAGTTTGGCAATTTAGGTTTGTTTTCTAAAGAAACTACTTTAGAAATGAGGCAAATCTACAAACCTGGACATCTTTTTAGATTACATTAATAAGGAATGTTTGAACTTGCTACATTCAACCATCTTCGTAGAAAGGAAACTGATTCCTAGCACCGAATTAACTTATTTCACACAGTACAGTGTTAGGTATTGAAGATGTTTGTTTTCTAAAGAAACTAATTTAGAAATGACGCGAATCCACTAACTTGTACATCTTGTTATGTTACACAAACTAGGAAAGTTTGAACTTGCTGCACTCAACTATCTTCGTAGAAATTAAACTGATTCCTAGAAGCGAATTAACTCATTTCACACAGTACAGTGTTTGGTACTGAAGATGATTCTTTTCTACAGAAAGTACTCTAGAAATGAGGCTAATCTACTAAGTTGTGCATCTTTCTAGATTCCATTAACAAGGAAAGTTTGATGTTGCTGCACTCAACATTCTTGGTAGGAAAGGAAATGATTCCTAGAACCGAATGAGCTTATTTCACAAAGTACAATGTTCGGCAATAAAGATGTTAATTTTCTCAACAAACTACTTTACAAATGAGGCAAATCTACTAACTTGGCCACCTTTTTAGATTACATTAACAAGTCAAGTTTGAACTTGCTGCACTCAACCATCTTCGTAGAAATTAAACTGATTCCTAGAAGCGAATTCACTTATTTCACACAGTACAGTGTTCGGTACTGAAGATGTTTCTTTTCTAAAGAAACTACTTTAGAAATGAGGCGAATCCACTAACTTGTACATCTTGTTAGATTACACAAACTAGGAAAATTTGAACTTGCTGCACTCAACCTTCTTCGTAGGAAACCAAGTGATTCCCAGAATCGAACGAGCTCATTTCACATAGTACAGTGTTCGGTAATGAAGATGTTTGTTTTCTAAACAAACTACTTTAGAAATGAGGCCAATCTACTAAGTGGTGCATCTTTTCAGATGACATTTACAAGGAAAGTTTGAACTTGCTGCACTGAACCTTCTTTGTAGGAAAGCAACTGATTCCTAGAACCGAATGAGCTTATTTCACACAATACAATGTTTGGCAATGAAGATGTTTGTTTCCTCAACAAAGTACTTTACAAATGAGGCGAATCTTCTAACTTGGCCATCTTTTTAGATTACATTAACACGGAAAGTTTGAACTTTCTGCACTCAATCTTCTTCGTAGAAATTAAACTGATTCCTAGAACGAATTCACTTATTTCACACAGTACAGTGTTCGGTACTGAAGATGTTTCTTTTCTAAAGAAACTACTTTAGAAATGAGGCCAATCTACTAAGTTGTGCATCTTTTTAGATTACATTTCAAGGTAAGTTTGAACTTGCTGCCCTCAACCTTCTTTGTAGGAAAGCAAGTGATTCCTAGAACCGAATGTGCTTATTTCACACAGTACAATGTTCGGTTATAAAGATGTTAATTTTCTCAACAAACTATTTTACAAATGAGGTGACTCTGCTAACTTGGCCATCTTTTTAGATTACATTAACAAGGAAAGTTTGAACTTGCTGCACTCAACCATCTTCGTAGAAAGGAAACTCATTCCTAGAATCGAATTAACTTATTTCACACAGTACAGTGTTTAGTAGTGAAGATGTTTGTTTTCTAAAGAAACCACTTTAGAAACGACGCGAATACACTAACTTGTACATCTTGTTAGATTACACAAACAAGGAAAGTTTGAATTTGCTGCACTCATCCTTCTTCGTAGCAAAGCAAGTGATTCCTAGAACCGAACTAGCTCATTTCACATAGTATAGTCTTCGGTAATGAAGATGTTTGTTTTGTAAACAAACTACTTTAGAAATGAGGCCAATCTACTAAGTTGTGCATCTTTTTAGATTACATTAACAAGGAAAGTTTGAACTTGCTGCACTCAACCATCTTCGTAGAAATTAAACTGATTCCTAGAACCGATTTACCTTATTTCACATAGTACAGTGTTCAGTACTGAAGATGTTTCTTTTCTAAAGAAACTACTTTAGAAATGAGGCAAATGCACTAACTTGTAATTCTTGTTAGATTACAGAAACTAGGAATGTTTGAACTTGCAGGACTCAACCTTCTTCGTAGGAAAGCAAGTAAGTCCTAGAACCGATCTAGCTCATTTCACATAGTATAGTGTTCGGTAATGAAGATGTTTGTTTTGTAAACAAACTACTTTAGAAATGAGGACAACCTACTAAGTTGTGCATCTTTTCAGATTACATTAACAAGGAAAGTTTGAACTTGCTGCACTCAACCTTCTTTATAGGAAAGCAACTGATTCCTAATACTGAATGAGCTTATTTCACATAGTACAATATTTGGCAATGAAGATGTTTGTTTTCTCAACAAACTACTTTACAAATGAGGCGAATCTACTAACTTGGCCATCTTTTTAGATTTCATTAACAAGGAAAGTTTGAACTTGCTGCACTCAACCATCTTCGTAGAACTTAAACTGATTCCTAGAAGCAAATTCACTTATTTCACACAGTACAGTGTTCGGTACTGAAGATGTTTCTTTTCTAAAGAAACTACTTTAGAAATGAGGCCAATCCACTAACTTGTACATCTTGTTTGATTACACAAACTGGGAAAGTTTGAACTTGCTGCACTCAACCTTCTTTGTAGGAAAGCAAGTGATTCCTAGAACGGAACTAGCTTATTTCACATAGTACTGTGTTCAGTAATGAAGATGTTTGTTTTCTAAACAAACTACTTTACAAATGAGGCGAATCTTCTAACTTGGCCATCTTTTTAGATTACATTAACAAGGAACGTTTGAACTTGGTGCACTCAACCGTCTTCTTAGAAATTAAACTGATTCCTTGAACCGATATACCTTACTTCACACAGTACAGTGTTCCCAACTGAGGATGTTTCTTTTGTAAAGAAACTACTTTAGAAATGAGGCGAATGCACTAACTTGTAGATCTTGTTATGTTACACAAACTAGGAAAGGTTGAACTTGCTGCACGCATCCTTCTTCATAGGAAAGCAAGTGATTCCTAGAACCGAACTAGCTCATTTCACATAGTATAGGGTTCGGTAATGAAGATGTTTGTTTTGTAAAAAACTACTTTAGAAATGAGGCCAATCTACTAAGTTGTGTATCTTTTTAGATTACATTAACAAGGAAAGTTTGAACTTGCTGCACTCAACCTTCTTTATAGGAAAGCAACTGATTCCTAGAACCGAATGAGCTTATTTCACACAGTACAATGTTTGGCAATGAAGATGTTTGTTTTCTCAACAAAGTACTTTACAAATGAGGCGAATCCACTAACTTGGCCATCTTTTTAGATTACATTAACAAGGAAAGTTTGAACTTGCTACACTCAACCTTCTTTGTAGGAAAGCAACTGATTCCTAGAACCGAATGAGCTTATTTCACACAGTACAATGTTCGGCAATGAAGATGTTTGTTTCCTCAACAAAGTCCTTTACAAATGAGGCGAATCTTGTAACTTAGCCATCTTTTTAGATTACATTAACAAGGAAAGATTGAACTTGCTGCACTCAACCTTCTTCGTAGAAATTGAACTGATTCCTAGAAGCGAATTAACTTATTTCACACAGTACAGTGTTCGGTACTGAAGATGTTTCTTTTCTAAAGAAACAACTTTAGAAATGAGGCCAATCTACTATGTTGTGCATCTTTTTAGATTACATTAACAAGGAAAGTTTGAACTTGTTGCACTCAACCTCCTTTGTAGGAAAGCAAGTGATTCCTATCACAGAATGAGCTTATTTCACACAGTACAATGTTCGGCAATAAAGATGTTAATTTTCTCAACAAACTACTTTACAATTGAGGAGACTCGGCTAGCTTAGCCATCTTTTTAGATTACATTAACAAGGAAAGTTTGAATGTGCTGCATTCAACCATCTTCGTAGAAAGGAAACTGATTCCTAGAACCGAATTAACTTATTTCACACAGTACAGTGTTCACTACTGAAGATGTTTGTTTTATAAGGAAACCACTTTAGAAACGACGCGAATCCATTAACTTGTAAATCTTGTTAGATTACACAAACGAGGAAAGTTTGAACTTGCTGCACTCATCCTTCTTCGTAGGAAAGCAAGTGATTCCTAGAACCGAACTAGCTCATTTCACATAGTATAGTGTTCGGTAATGAAGATGTTTGTTTTGTAAACAAACTATTTTTGAAATGAGGCCAATCTACTAAGTTGTGCAACTTTTCAGATTACATTAACAAGGAAAGTTTGAACTTGCTGCACTCAACCTTCTTCGTAGGAAAGCAAGTGATTCCTAGAATCGAACTAGCTCATTTCACATAGTACAGTATTTGGTAATGAAGATGTTTGTTTTGTAAACAAACTACTATAGAAATGAGGCCAATCTACTACGTTGTGCATCTTTTCAGATTACATTAACAAGGAAAGTTTGAACTTGCTGCACTCCACCTTCTTTATAGGAAAGCCACTGATTCCTAGAACCGAATGAGCTTATTTCACACAGTACAATGTTCGGCAATGAAGATGTTTGTTTTCTCAACAAAGTGCTTTACAAATGAGGCGATTCTTCTAACTTGGCCATCTGTTTAGATAACATTGACAAGGAAAGTTTCAACTGGCTGTACTCAACCTTCTTCGTAGAAATTAAAATGATTCCTTGAAGCGAATTAACTTATTTCACACTGTACAGTGTTTGGTACTAAGATGTTTCTTTTCTAAACAAACTACTTTAGAAATGAGGCCAATCTACTAAGTTGTGCATCTTTTTAGATTACATTAACAAGGAAAGTTTGAACTTGCTGCACTCAACCTTCTTTGTAGGAAAGCAAGAGATTCCTGGAACCGAATAAGCTTATTTCACGCAGTGCAATGTTCGGCAATAAAGATGTTAATTTTCTCAACAAAATACTTTACAAATGAGGTGACTCTGCTAGCTTGGCCATCTTTTTAAATTACATTAACAAGGAAAGTTTGAACTTGCTGCACTCAACCATCTTCGTAGAAATTAAAGTGATTCCTAGAACCGAATTACCTTATTTCACACAGTACAGTGTTCGGTACTGAAGATGTTTCTTTTCTAAAGAAATTGCTTTAGAAATGAGGCTAATCCCCTAAGTTGTGCACCTTTTTAGAATACATTAACAAGGAATGTTTGAACTTGCTGCACTCAACCGTCTTTGTACGAAAGCAACAAAATTTTAGATCCGAATTAGCTTTTTTCACAGAGTACAATTGTTCCGCAATGAAGATGTTTGTTTTCTTAACAAACTACTTTACAAATGAGGTGAATCTACTAACTTGGCCATCTTTGCAGATTACATTAACAAGGAAAGTATGAACTTGCTGCACTCAACCATCTTCGTAGAAATTAAACTGATTCCTGGAAGCGAATGAACTTATTTTACACAGTACAGTGTTCGGTACTGAAGATGTTTCTTTTCTAAAGATAGTACTTTAGAAATGAGGCGAATCCACTAAGTTGTGAATCTTTTTAGATTACATTAACAAGGAATGTTTGAAATTGCTGCACACAACCGTCTTTGTAGGAAAGCGACTGAATTCCAGATTCGAATTAACTTTTTTCACACACTACAATATTCTGCAATGAAGATGTTTGTTTGCTCAACAAACTACTTTACAAATGAGGCAAATCTACTAACTGGTACATCTTGTTAGATTACACAAACGAGGAAAGTTTGAACCTGCTGCACTCAACCTTCTTCGTAGGAAAGCAAGTGATTCCTAGAACTGAACTAGCTCATGTCTCATAGTATAGTGTTCGGTAATGAAAATGTTTGTTTTGTAAACAAACTCCTTTAGAAATGAGGCCAATCTACTAAGTTGTGCATCTTCTTAGATTACATTAACAAGGAAAGTTTGAACTTGCTGCACTCAACCGTCTTCTTCAGAGAAATTAAACTGATTCCTAGAACCGAATTACATTATTTCACACAGAACAGTGTTTGGTACTGAAGATGTTTCTTTTCTAAAGAAACAATTTTAGAAATGAGGCCAATCTACTAAGTTGTGCATCTTTTTAGATTCCATTAACAAGGAAAGTTTGAACTTGCTGCACTCAACCTTCTTTGTAGGAAAGCACGTGATTCCTAGTCCGAATGAGCTTATTTCACACAGTACAATGTTCAGCAATAAAGATGTTAATTTTCTCAACAAACTACCTTACAAATGAGGTGAATCTGCTAACTTGGCCATCTTGTTAGATTACATTAACAAGGAAAGTTTGAACTGGCTGCACTCAACCTTCTTTGTAGGAAAGCAACAGAATTCTAGAACTAAATTAGCTTTTTTCACACTGTACAATGTTCAGCAATGAAGATGTTTGTTTTCTGAACAAACTACTTTACCAATGAGGCAAATCTACTAACTTGGACATCTTTGTAGAGCACATTAACAAGGAAAGATTGAACTTGCTAAACTCAACCATCTTCGTAGAAAGTAAACTGATTGCTAGAAACGAATTAGCTCATTTCACACAGTACAAAGTTTGGTAATTTAGGTTTGTTTTCTAAAGAAACTACTTTAGAAATGAGGCGAATCTACTAACTTGGACATCTTTGTAGATTACATTAACAAGGAAAGTTTGAACTTGCTGCACTCAACCATCTTCGTAGAAATTAAACTGATTCCTAGAAGCGAATTACCTTATTTCACACAGTACAGTGTGTGGTACTGAAGACGTTTCTTTTCTAAAGAAACTACTATAGAAATTAGGCGATTCCACTAACTTGTACATCTTGTTAGATTACACAAACTAGGAAAGTTTGAACTTGCTGCACTCAACCTTCTTCGTAGGAAAGCAAGTGATTCCTAGAACAGAACTAGCTTATTTCACATAGTATAGTGTTCATAATGAAGATGTTTGTTTTCTAAACAAACTACTTTAGAAATGAAGCCAATCTACTAAGTTGTGCATGTCTTTACATTACATTAACAAGGAAAGTTTGAACTTGCTGCACTCAACCTTCTTTGTAGGAAAGCAACTGATTCCTAGAACCGAATGAGTTTATTTCACACAGTACAATGTTCGGCAATGAAGATGTTTGTTTTCTCAACAAAGTACTTTACAAATGAGGCGAATCTTCTAACTTGGCCATCTTTTTAGATTATATTAACAAGGAATGTTTTAACTTGCTGCACTCAACCTTCTTCTTAGAAATTAAACTGATTCCTCGAAGGGAATTAACTTATTTCACACAGTGCAGTGTTTGGTACTGAAGATGTTTCTTTTCTAAAGAAACTACTTTAGAAATGAGCCCAATCTACTACGTTGTTCATCTTTTTAGATTACATTAACAAGGAAAGTTTGAACTGGCTGCACTCAACCTTCTTTGTAGGAAAGCAACTGAATTCTACAACCGAATTAGCTTTTTACACACAGTACAATGTTCAGCAATGAAGATGTTTGTTTTCTCAACAAACTACTTTACCAATGAGGCAATATACTAACTTGGACATCTTTTTAGAACACATTAACAAGGAAAGTTTGAACTTGCTAAACTCAACCATCTTCGAGAAAGTAAACTGATTCCTAGAACCGAGTTAGCTCATTTCACACAGTACAAAGTTTGGCAATTTAAGTTTGTTTTCTAAAGAAACTACTTTAGAAATGAGGCCAATCTACTAACTTGGACATCTTTTTAGATTACCTTAACAAGGAAAGTTTGAACTTGCTAAACTCAACCATCTTCGTAGAAAGGAAACTGATTCCTAGAACTGAATTAACTTATTTCACACAGTACAGTGTTCGGTACTGAATATGTTTGTTTTCTAAAGAAACTAATTTAGAAATGACGCCAATCAAGTAACTTGTACATCTTGTTAGATTACACAAACTAGGAAAGTTTGAACATGCTGCACTCAACCATCTTCGTAGAAATTAAACTGATTCCTAGAAGCGAATTAACTCATTTCACACAGTACAGTGTTCGGTACTGAAGATGTTTCTTTTCTAAAGAAACTACATTAGAAATGGGGCCAATCTACTAAGTTGTGCATCTTTTTAGATTCCATTAACAAGGAAAGTTTGAACTTGCTGCACTCAACCTTCTTTGTAGGAATGCAACGGATTCCTAGAACCAAATGAGCTTATTTCGCACAGTACAATGTTCGGCAATAAAGATGTTAATTTTCTCAACAAACTATTTTACAAATGAGGCAAATCAACTAACTTGGCCATTTTCTTAGATTGCATGAACAAGGAAAGTTTGAACTTACTGCACTCAACCATCTTGGTAGAAAGGAAACTGATTCCTAGAAGCGAATTCACTTATTTCACACAGTACAGTGTTCGGTACTGAAGATGTTTCTTTTCTAAAGAAACTACTTTAGAAAAGAGGCGAATCCACTAACTTGTGCATCTTGTTAGATTTCACAAACGAGGAAAGTTTGAATTTGCTGCACTCATCCTTCCTCGTAGAAAAGCAATTGATTCCTAGAACCGACCTAGCTCATTTCACATAGTATAGTCTTCGGTAATGAAGATGTTTGTTTTGTAAACAAACTACTTTAGAAACGAGGCCAATCTACTAAGTTGTGCATCTTTAGATTACATTAACAAGGAAAGTTTGAACTTGCTGCACTCAACCATCTTATTAGAAATTAAACTGATTCCTAGAACCGATTTACCTTATTTCACACAGTACAGTGTTCAGTACTGAACATGTTTCTTTTCTAAAGAAACTACTTTAGAAATGAGGCGAATGCAGTAACTTGTATATCTTGTTAGATTACACAAACTAGGAAAGTGTGAACTTGCTGCACTCAACCTTATTCGTAGAAAAGCCAGTGATTCCTAGAACCGAACTAGCTCATTTCACATAGTATAGTGTTCGGTAATGAAGATGTTTGTTTTGTAAACAAACTACTTTAGAAATGAGGCCAATCTACTAAGTTGTGCATCTTTTCAGATAACATTAACAAGGAAAGTTTGAACTTGCTGCACTCAACCTTCTTTATAGGAAAGCAACTGATTCCTAATACTAAATGAGCTTATTTTACACAGTACAATGTTTGGCAATGAACATCTTTGTTTTCTCAACAAACTAATTTACAAATGAGGCGAATCTACTAACTTGGCCATCTTTTTAGATTCCATTAACAAGGAAAGTTTGAACTTGCTGCACTCAACCATCTTCGTAGAAATTAAACTGATTCCTAGAAGCGAATTCACTTATTTCACACAGTACAGTGTTCGGTACTGAAGATGTTTCTTTTCTAAAGAAACTACTTTAGAAATGAGGCCAATCTACTACGTTGTGCATCTTTTTAGATTACATTAACAAGGAAAGTTTGAACTGGCTGCACTCAACCTTCTTTGTAGGAAAGCAACTGAATTCTAGAACTAAATTAGCCTTATTCACACAGTACAATGTTCGGCAATGAAGATGTTTGTTTTCTCAACAAACTACTTTACCAATGAGGCAAATCTACTAACTTGGACATCTTTTTAGAGCACATTAACAAGGAAAGTTTGAACTTGCTAAACTCAACCATCTTCGTAGAAAGTAAACTGATTCCTAGAACCAAATTAGCTCATATCACACAGTACAAAGTTTTTCAATTTAGGTCTGTTTTCTAAAGAAACTACTTTAGAAATGAGGCGAATGTACTAACTTGGCCATCTTTTTAGATAACATTAACAAGGAAAGTTTGAACTTGGTTCACTCAACCATCTTTGAAGAAAGGAAACTGATTCCTAGAACCGAATTAACTTATTTCACACAGTACAGTTTTCAGTACTGAAGATGTTTGCTTCATAAGGAAACCACTTTAGAAACGACATGAATCCACTAACTTGTACATCTTGTTAGATTATAGAAACGAGGAAAGTTTGAACTTGCTGCACTCAACCTTCTTCGTAGGAAAGCAAGTGATTCCTAGAACCGAACTAGCTAATTTCACATAGTAAATTGTTCGGTAAGGAAGATGTTTGTTTTGTAAACAAACTACTTTAGAAATGAGGCCAATCTACTAAGTTGTGCATCTTTTCAGATTACATTAACAAGGAAAGTTTGAACTTGCTGCACTCAACCTTCTTTGTAGGAAAGCAACTGATTCCTAGAACCGAATGAGCTTATTTCACACAGTACAATGTTTGGCAATGAAGATGTTTGTTTTCTCAACAAACGACTTTACAAATGAGGCGAATCTAGTAACTTGGCCATCTTTTTAGATTACATTAACAAGGAAAGTTTGAACTTGCTGCACTCAACCATCTTCTTAGAAATTAAACTGATTCCTAGAAGCGAATTCACTTATTTCACATAGTACAGTGTTCGGTACTGAAGATGTTTCTTTTCTAAAGAAACTACATTAGAAATGCGGTGAATCCACTAACTTGTACATCTTGTTAGATTACACAAACTAGGAAAGTTTGAACTTGCTGCACTCAACCTTCTTCATAGGAAAGCAAGTGATTCCTAGAACGGAACTAGCTTATTTCACATACTACAGTGTTCGGTAATGAAGATGTTTGTTTTCTCAAGAAAGTACTTTACAAATGAGGCGAATCTTCTAACTTGGCCATCTTTTTAGATTACATTAACAAGGAAAGTTTGAACTTGCTGCACTCAACCTTCTTCGTAGAAATTAAACTGATTCCTAGAAGGGAATTAACTTATTTCACACAGTACAGTGTTCGGTACGGAAGATGTTTCTTTTCTAAAGAAAATACTTTAGAAATGAGGCCAATCTACTAAGTTGTGCATCTTTTTAGATTACATTAACAAGGAAAGTTTGAACTTGCTGCACTCAACCTTCTTTGTATGAAAGCAAGTGATTCCTAGAACAGAACTAGCTTATTTCACATAGTATAGTGTTCAGTAATGAAGATGTTTGTTTTCTAAACAAACTACTTTAGAAATGAAGCCAATCTACTAAGTTGTGCATGTCTTTACATTACATTAACAAGGAAAGTTTGAAGTTGCTGCACTCAACCTTCTTTGTAGGAAAGCAACTGATTCCTAGAACCGAATGAGCTTATTTCACACAGTACAATGTTCGGCAATGAAGATGTTTGTTTTCTCAACAAAGTACTTTACAAATGAGGCGAATCTTCTAACTTGGCCATCTTTTTAGATTATATTAACAAGGAATGTTTTAACTTGCTGCACTCAACCTTCTTCTTAGAAATTAAACTGATTCCTCGAAGGGAATTAACTTATTTCACACAGCGCAGTGTTCGGTACTGAAGATGTTTCTTTTCTAAAGAAACTACTTTAGAAATGAGGCCAATCTACTACGTTGTGCATCTTTTTAGATTACATTAACAAGGAAAGTTTGAACTTGCTAAACTCAACCATCTTCGTAGAAAGGAAACTGATTCCTAGAACCGAATTAACTTATTTCACACAGTAGAGTGTTCGGTACTGAAGATGTTTGTTTTCTAAAGAAACAAATTTACAAATGACGCAAATCCACTAACTTGTACATCTTGTTAAATTACACAAACTAGGAAAGTTTGAACTTGCTGCACTCAACCTTCTTCATCGGAAACCAAGTGATTCATAGAACGGAACTAGCTTATTTCACATAGTACAGTGTTTGGTAATGAAGATGTTTGTTTTCTAAACAAACTACTTTAGAAATGAGGCCAATCTACTAAGTTGTGCATCTTTTTAGATTATATTAACAAGGAAATTTTGAACTTGCTGCACTCAACCTTCTTCGTAGGAAAGCAAGTGATTCCTAGAACGGAACTAGCTTATTTCACATAGTACAGTGTTCGGTAATGAAGATGTTTGTTTTCTAAACAAACTACTTTAGAAATGAGGCCAATCTACTAAGTTGTGCATCTTTTTAGATTACATTAACAAGGAAAGTTTGAACTTGTGGCACTCAACCTTCTTTGTAGGAAAGCAACTGATTCCCAGAACCGAATGAACTTATTTCACACAGTACAATGTTCGGCAATGAAGATGTTTGTTTTCTCAACAAAGTACTTTACAAATGAGGCGAATCTTCTAACTTGGCCATCTTTTTAGATTACATTAACGAGGAAAATTTCAAGTTGCTGCACTCAATCTTCTTAGTAGAAACTAAACTGTATCCTGAAAGCGAATTAACGTATTTCACACAGTACAGTGTACGGTACTGAAGATGTTTGTTTTTAAAGACACTAATTTAGAAATGACGTGAATCCACTAACTTGTACATCTTCTTAGATTACACAAACTAGGAAAGTTTGAACTTGCTGCACTCAACCATCTTCGTAGAAATTAAACTGATTCCTAGAAGCAAATTAACTCATTTCACACAGTACAGTGTTCGGTACTGAAGATGTTTCTTTTGTAAAGAAACTTCTTTAGAAATGAGGCCAATCTACTAAGTTGTGCATCTTTTCAGATTACATTAACAAGGAAAGTTTGAACTTGCTGCACTCAACCTTCTTTGTAGGAAAGCAAGTGATTCCTAGAACGGAACTAGGTTATTTCACATAGTACCGTGTTCGGTAATGAAGATGTTTGTTTTCTAAACCAACTGCTTTAGAAATGAGACCAATCTACTAAGTTGTGCATCTTTTTAGATTACATTAACAAGGAAAGTTTGAAGTTGCTGCACTCAACCTTCCTTGTAGGGAAGTAACTGATTCCTAGAACCAAATGAGCTTATTTCACACAGTACACTGTTTGGCAATGAAGATGTTTGTTTTCTCAACAAACTACTTTACAAATGAGGCGAATCTGCTATCTTGGCCATCTTTTTGATTACATTAACAAGGAAAGTTTGAACTTGCTGAACTCAACCATCTTCGTAGAAATTAAACTGATTCCTAGAAGCGAATTACCTTCTTTAACACAGTACAGTGTTTGGTACTGAAGATGTTTCTTTTCTAAAGAAACTACTTTAGAAAGGGGGGAATGCACTAACTTGTAAATCTTGTTAGACTACACAAACTAGGAAAGTTTGAACCTGCTGCACTCAACCTTCTTCGTAGGAAAGCAAGTGATTCCTAGAATGGAACTAGCCTATTTCACATAGTACAGTGTTCAGTAATGAAGATGTTTGTTTTCTAAACAACTACTTTAGAAATGAGGCCAATCTACTAAGTAGTGCATCTTTTTAGATTACATTAACAAGGAAAGTTTGAACTTGCTGCACTCAACCTTCTTTGTAGGAAAGCAACTGATTCCTAGAACCGAATGAGCTTATTTAACACAGTACAATGTTCGGCAATGAAGATGTTTATTTTCTCAACAAAGTACTTTACAAATGAGGCGAA
Organism: Orientallactaga sibirica; assembly: GCA_036365145.1. NCBI lineage: Eukaryota > Metazoa > Chordata > Mammalia > Rodentia > Dipodidae > Orientallactaga > Orientallactaga sibirica. Next base: position 56,992 of record JAEOAD010001278.1, on the reverse strand, counting down.
TCTTCTAACTTGGCCATGTTTTTAGATTACATTAACAAGGAAAGTTTGAACTTGCTGCACTCAACCTTTTACGTAGAAATAAAACTGATTCCTAGAAGCGAATTAACTTATTTCACACTGTACAGTGTTCGGTACTGAAGATGTTTCTTTTCTAAAGAAACTACTTTAGAAATGAGGCCAATCTACTAAGTTGTGCATCTTTTTACATTACATTAACAAGGAAAGTTTGAACTTGCTGCACTCAACCTTCTTTGTAGGAATGCAACTGATTCTTAGAACCGAATGAGCTTATTTCACACAGTACAATGTTCGGTAATAAAGATGTTAGTTTTTTCAAAAAACTATTTGACAAATGAGGTGACTCTGCTAACGTGGCCAGCTTTTTCGATTACATTAACAAAGAAAGTTTGAACTTGCTGCACTCAACCATCTTCGTAGACAGGAAACTGTTTCCTAGAAAAGAATTAACTTATTTCACACAGTACAGTGGTCCGTACTGAAGATATTTGTTTTCTAAAGAAACCACTTTAGAAACGACGTGAATCCACTAACTGGTACATCTTGTTAGATTACACAAACGAGGAAAGTTTGAACTTGCTGCACTCAACCTTCTTCATATGAAAGCAAGTGATTCCTAGAAACGAACGAGTTCATTTCACATAGTATAGTGTTCGGTAATCAAGATGTTTGTTTTGTAAAAAAACTACTTTAGAAATGTGGCCAATCTACTAAGTTGTGCAACTTTTCAGATTACATTAACAAGGAAAGTTTGAACTTCCTGCACTCAACCTTCTTTGTAGGAAAGCAACTGATTCCTAGAACCGAATGAGTTTATTTCACACAGTACAGTGTTCAGTACTGAAGATGTTTCTTTTCTAAAGAAACTAGTTTAGAAATGAGGCGAATCCACTACCTTGTACATCTTGTTAGATTAGACAAACTGGGAAAGTTTGAACTTGCTGCACTCAACCTTCTTCGTAGGAAAGCAAGTTATTCCTAGACGAAACTAGCTTATTTCACATAGTACAGTGTTTGGTAATGAAGATGTTTGTTTTCTAAACAAACTACTTTAGAAATGGGGCCAATCTACTAAGTTGTGCATCTCTTTAGATTACATTAACAAGGAAAGGTTGAACTTGCTGCACTCAACCTTCTTTGTAGGAAAGCAACTGATTCCCAGAACCGAAAGAGCTTATTTCACACAGTACAGTGTTTGGCAATGAATATGTTTGTTTTCTCAACAAAGTACTTTACAAATGAGGCGAATCTTCTAACTTGGCTATCTTTTTAGATTACATTAACAAGGAAAGTTTGAACTTGCTGCACTCAAACATCTTCGTAGAAAGGAAACTGATTCCTCGAACCGAATTAACTTATTTCACACAGTACAGTGTTCGGTACTGAATATATTTGTTTTCTAAAGAAACTAATTTAGAAATGACCCGAATCCACTAACTTGTACATCTTGTTAGATTACACAAAGTAGGAAAGTTTGAACTTGCTGCACTCAACCTTCTTTATAGGAAAGGAACTGATTCCTAGAAGCGAATTAACTTATTTTACACAGTACAGTGTTCGGTACTGAAGACGTTTCTTTTCTAAAGAAACTACTTTAGAAATTAGGCCAATCTACTACGTTGTGCATCTTTTTAGATTACATTAACAAGGAAAGTTTGAACTGGCTGCACTCAACCTTCTTTGTAGGAAAGCAACAGAATTCTAGAACTAAATTAGCTTTTTTCACACTGTACAATGTTCAGCAATGAAGATGTTTGTTTTCTGAACAAACTACTTTACCAATGAGGCAAATCTACTAACTTGGACATCTTTGTAGAGCACATTAACAAGGAAAGATTGAACTTGCTAAACTCAACCATCTTCGTAGAAAGTAAACTGATTGCTAGAAACGAATTAGCTCATTTCACACAGTACAAAGTTTGGTAATTTAGGTTTGTTTTCTAAAGAAACTACTTTAGAAATGAGGCGAATCTACTAACTTGGACATCTTTGTAGATTACATTAACAAGGAAAGTTTGAACTTGCTGCACTCAACCATCTTCGTAGAAATTAAACTGATTCCTAGAAGCGAATTACCTTATTTCACACAGTACAGTGTGTGGTACTGAAGACGTTTCTTTTCTAAAGAAACTACTATAGAAATTAGGCGATTCCACTAACTTGTACATCTTGTTAGATTACACAAACTAGGAAAGTTTTAACTTGCTGCACTCAACCTTCTTCGTAGGAAAGCAAGTGATTCCTAGAACAGAACTAGCTTATTTCACATAGTATAGTGTTCAGTAATGAAGATGTTTGTTTTCTAAACTTGCTGCACTCAACCTTCTTTGTAGGAAAGCAACTGATTCCTAGAACCGAATGAGCTTATTTCACACAGTACAATGTTCGGCAATGAAGATGTTTGTTTTCTCAACAAAGTACTTTACAAATGAGGCGAATCTTCTAACTTGGCCATCTTTTTAGATTATATTAACAAAGAATGTTTTAACTTGCTGCACTCAACCTGCTTCTTAGAAATTAAACTGATTCCTCGAAGGGAATTAACTTATTTCACACAGCGCAGTGTTCGGTACTGAAGATGTTTCTTTTCTAAAGAAACTACTTTAGAAATGAGGCCAATCTACTACGTTGTGCATCTTTTTAGATTACATTAACAAGGAAAGTTTGAACTTGCTAAACTCAACCATCTTCGTAGAAAGGAAACTGATTCCTAGAACTGAATTAACTTATTTCACACAGTAGAGTGTTCGGTACTGAAGATGTTTGTTTTCTAAAGAAACAAATTTACAAATGACACAAATCCACTAACTTGTACATCTTGTTAAATTACACAAACTAGGAAAGTTTGAACTTGCTGCACTCAACCTTCTTCATCGGAAACCAAGTGATTCATTACATTAACAAGGAAAGGTTGAACTTGCTGCACTCAACCTTCTTTGTAGGAAAGCAACTGATTCCCAGAACCGAATGAGCTTATTTCACACAGTACAATGTTCGGCAATGAAGATGTTTGTTTTCTCAACAACGTACTTTACAAATGAGGCGAATCTTCTAACTTGGCCATCTTTTTAGATTACATTAACAAGGAAAGTTTGAACTTGCTGCACTCAACCTTCTTCGTAGAAATTAAACTGATTCCTAGAAGCGAATTAACTTATTTCACACAGTACAGTGTTCGGTACTGAAGATGTTTCTTTTCCAAATAATCTACTTTAGAAATGAGTCCAATCTACTAAGTTGTGCATCTTTTTAGATTACATTAACAAGGAAAGTTTGAACTTGCTGCACTCAACCTTCTTTGTAGGAAACCAACTGATTCCTAGAACCGAATGAGCTTATTTCACACAGTACAATGTTCAGCAATGAAGATGTTTGTTTTCTCAACAAAGTACGTTACAAATCAGGCGAATCTTCTAATTTGGCCATCTTTTTAGATTACATTAACAAGGAAAGTTTGAACTTGCTGCACTCAACCTTCTTCGCAGAAATTAAAGTGATTCCTAGCAGCAAAATAACTTACTTCACACAGTACAGTGTTCGGTACAGAAGATGTTTCTTTTCTAAAGAAACTACTTTAGAAATGAGGCCAATCTACTAAGTTGTGCATCTTTTTAGATTACATTGACAAGGAAAGTTTGAACTTGCTGCACTCAACGTTCTTTGTAGGAAAGCAAGTGATTCCTACAACCGAATGAGCTTTTTTCACAGAGTACAATGTTCGGCAATAAAGATGTTAATTTTCTCAACAAACTACTTTACAAATGAGGGGACTCTGCTAACTTGGCCATCTTTTTAGATTACATTTACAAGGAAAGTTTGAACTTGCTGCACTCAACCATCTTTGTAGAAAGGAAACTGATTCCTAGAACCGAATTAACTTATTTCAGACAGTACGGTGTTCACTACTGAAGATGTTTCTTTTATAAGGAAACCACTTTAGAAATGATGCGAATCCACTAACTTGTAAATCTTGTTAGATTACACAAACGTGGAAACCTTGAACTTGCTGCACTCAACCTTCTTCGTAGGTAAGCAAGTGATTCCTAGAACCGAACTAGCTCATTTCACATAGTATAGTGTTCGGTACTGAAGATGTTTGTTTTCTAAACAAACTACTTTAGAAATGAGGCCGATCTACTAAGTTGTGCAACTTTTCAGATTACATTAACAAGGAAAGTTTGAACTTGCTGCACTCAACCTTCTTTGTAGGAAAGCAACTGATTCCTAGAACCGAATGAGCTTATTTCACACAGTACAATGTTTGGCAATGAAGATGTTTGTTTTCTCAACAAACTACTTTACAAATGAGGCGAATCTACTAACTTGACCATCTTTTTAGATTACATTAACAAGGAATGTTTGAACTTGCTGCACTCAACCATCTTCGTAGAAATTAAACTGATTTCCTAGAACTGAATTACCTTATTTCACACAGTACAGTGTTTGCTACTGAAGATGTTCCTTTTCTAAAGAAATTACTTTAGAAATGAGGCGAATCCCCTAAGTTGTGCACCTTTTTAGAATACATTAACAAGGAATGTTTGAACTTGCTGCACTCAACCGTCTTTGTAGGAAAGCAACCAAATTCTAGATCCGAATAAGCTTTTTTCACACAGTACAATGTTCCACAATGAAGATGTTTCTTTTCTCAACAAACTACTTTACAAATGAGGTGAATCTACTAACTTGGCCATCTTTTCAGATTACATTAAGAAGGAAAGTATGAACTTGCTGCACTCAACCATCTTCGTAGAAATTAAACTGGTTACTTGAAGCGAATTAACTTATTTCACACAGTACAGTGTTTGGTACTGAAGATGTTTCTTTTCTCAATAAATTACTTTAGAAATGAGGAGATTCCACTAAGTTGTACATATTTTTAGATTATATTAACAAGGAATGTTTGAAATTGCTGCACTCAACCGTCTTTGTAGGAAAGCGAATGATTTCTAGATTCGAATTAACTTTTCTCACACAGTACAATATTCCGCAATGAAGATGTTTGTTTTCTGAACAAACTACCTTACAAATGAGTCAAATCTACTAACTTTGACATCTTTTTAGATTACATTAACAAGGAAAGTTTGAACTTGCTGCACTCAACCATCTTCGTAGAAAGTAAACTGATTCCTAGAACCGAATTAGCTCAATTCACAGAGTACATTGTTTGGCAATGAAGGTTTGTTTTCTAAAGAAACTACTTTAGAAATGACACGAATCAACTAACTTGTATATCTTGTTAGATTACAAAAACAAGGAAAGTTTGAACTTGCTGCACTCAACCTTCTTTGTAAAAATTAAACTGATTCGTAGAAGCGAATTAACTTATTTCACACAGTACAGTGTTCGGTACTGAAGATGTTTCTTTTCTAAAGAAACAACTTTAGAAATGAGGCCAATCTACTAAGTTGTGCATCTTTTTAGATTACATTAACAAGGAAAGTTTGAACTTGCTGCACTCAACCATCTCTGTAGGAAAGCAACTGAATTCTACAACCGAATTAGCTTTTTTCACACAGTACAATGTTCGGCAATGAAGATGTTTGTTTTCTCAACAAACTACTTTACAAATGAGGCGAATCTTCTAACTTGGCCATCTTTAGAGATTACATTAAAAAGGAAAGTTTGAACTTGCTGCACTCAACCATCTTCGTAGAAATTAAACTGATTCCTAGAAGCGAATTAACTTATTTCACACATTACAGTGTTCGATACTGAACATGTTTCTTTTCGAAAGAAACTACTTTAGAAATGAGGCCAATCTACTAAGTTGTGCTTCTTTATAGATTACATGAACAAGGAAAGTTTGAACTTGCTGCACTCAACCTTCTTTGTAGGAAAGGAAGTGATTCCTAGAACCGAATGAGCTTATTTCACACAGTACAAGGTTCGGCAATAAAGATGTTAATTTTCTCAACAAACTACTTTACAAATGAGGTGAATCTGCTAACTTGGCCCTCTTTTTAGATTACATTAACAAGGAAAGTTTGAACTTGCTGCACTCAACCATCTTCGTAGAAAGGAAACTGATTCCTAGAACAGAATTAACTTATTTCACACAGGACACTGTTCAGTACTGATGATGTTTGTTTTCTAAAGGAACCACTTTAGAAATGACGCGAATCCACTAACTTGTACATCTTGTTAGATTACACAAACTAGGAAAGTTTGAACTTGCTGCACTCAACCTTCTTCGTAGGAAAGCAAGTGATTCCTAGAATCGAACTAGCTCATTTCACATAGTAGAGTGTTCTGTAATGAAGATGTTTGTTTTCTAATCAAACTACTTTAGAAATGAGGCCAATCTACTAAGTTGTGTATCTTTTTACATTACATTAACAAGGAAAGTTTGAACTTGCTGCACTCAACCTTCTTCGTAGAAATTAAACTGATTCCTAGAAGCGAATTAACTTATTTCACACAGTACAGTGTTCGGTACTGAAGATGTTTCTTTACTAAAGAAACTACTTTAGAAATGAGGCCAATCGACTAAGTTTTGCATCTTTATAGATTACATTAACACGGAAAGTTTGAACTTTCTGCACTCAACCGTCTTTGTAGGAAAGCAACTGAATTCTAGAAACGAATTAGATTTTCACACAGTACAATGTTCCACAATGAAGATGTTTGTTTTCTCAACAAACTACTTTACCAATGAGGCGAATCTACTAACTTGGACATCTTTTTAGATTACATTAACAAGTAAAGTTTGAACTTGCTAAACTCAACCATCTTCGTAGAAAGGAAACTGATTCCTGGAACTGAATTAACTTTTTTAACACAGTACAATGTTCGGTACTGAAGATGTGTGTTTTCTAAAGAAACTACTTCAGAAATGACGTGAATCCACTAACTTGTGTATCTTGTTAGATTACACAAACTAGGAAAGTTTGACCTTGCTGCCCTCAACCTTCTTCGTAGGAAAGCAAGTTATTACTAGAACCAAACTAGCTTATTTCACATAGTACAGTGTTCGGTAATGAAGATGTTTGTTTGCTAAACAAACTACATTAGAAATGATGCCAATCTACTAAGTTGTGCATGTTTTTATGTTACATTAACAAGGAATGTTTGAACTTGCTGCACTACACCTTCTTTGTAGGAAAGCAAGTGATTCCTCGAACCGACTGAGCTTAATTCACACAGTACAATGTTCGGCAATGATGATGTTTGTTTTCTCAACAAACTACTTCACAAATGAGGTGAATCTACTAACTTGGCCATCTTTTTAGATTACATTAACAAGGACAGTTTGAACTTGCTGGACTCAACCATCTTCTTAGAAATTAAACTGATTCCTAGAAGCGAATTAACATTACACACAGTACAGTGTTCCGTACTGAAGATGTTTCTTTTCTAAAGAAATTACTTTAGAAATGAGGCGAATGCACTAAGTTGTGCATCTTTTTAGAATACATTAAAAAGGAATGTTTGAACTTCCTGCACTCAACCGTCTTTGTAGGAAAGCAACTGAATTGTACATCCGAATTACCTTTTTTCACACTGTACAATGTTCGGCAATGAAGATGTTTGTTTTCTCAACAAAATACTTTACAAATGAGGTGAATATACTAACTTGGCCATCTTTGCAGATTACATTAACAAGGAACGTTTGAACTGGCTGCAATCAACCATCGTTGAAGAAATTAAACTGATTTCAAGAAGCGAATTAACTTATTTCACACAGTACAGTGTTCGGTACTGAAGATGTTTCTTTTCTAAAGAAATTGCTTTAGAAATGAGGTGAATCCACTAAGTTGTGCATCTTTTGAGATTACATTAACAAGGAATGTTTGAACTTGCTGCACTGAACCGTCTTTGTAGGAAAGCAACTGAATTCTAGATCCGAATTAGCTTTTTTAACACAGTACAATGTTCGGCAATGAAGATTTTTGTTTTCTCAACAAACTACTTTACAAATGAGGCAAATCTACTAACTTGGACATCTTTTTAGATTACATTGAAAAGGAAATTTGAACTTGCTGCACTCAACATTCTTTGTAGGAAAGCAACTGATTCCTAGAAATGAATGAGCTTATTTCACACAGTACAATGTTCGGCATTGAAGATGTTTGTTTTCTCAACAAAGTAATTTACACATGAGGCGAATCTTCTAACTTGGCCATCTTCTTAGATTCCATTAACAAGGAAAGTTTGAACTTCGTGCACTCAACCTTCTTCATAGAAATTAAACTGATTCCTAGAAGCGAATTAACTTATTTCACACAGTACAGTGTTTGGTACTGAAGATGTTTGTTTTCTAAAGGAACTACATTGGAAATGAGGCGAATCCACTAACTTGTACTTCTTGTTAGATTACACAAACTAGGAAAATTTGAACTTGCTGCACTCAACCTTCTTCGTAGAAATTAAACTGATTCCTAGAAGCGAATTAACTTATTTCACACAGTACAGTGTTCGGTACTGAAGATGTTTCTTTTCTAAAGAAACTACTTTAGAAATGAGGCCAATCTAATACGTTGTGCATCTTTTTAGATTATATTAACAAGGAAAGTTTGAACTTGCTGCACTCAACCGTCTTTGTAGGAAAGCAACTGATTTCTAGAACTAAATTAGCTTTTTTTCACACAGTACAATGTTCGGCAATGAAGATGTTTGTTTTCTCAACAGACTACTTTACCAATGAGGCAAATCTACTAACTTGGACATCTTTTTAGATTACATCAACAAGGAAAGTTTCGACTTGCTAAACTCAACCGTCTTCGTAGAAAGTAAACTGATTCCTAGAACCGAATTAGCTCATTTCACACAGTACAATGTTTGGCAATGAAGGTTTGTTTTCTAAAGAAACTACTTTAGAAATGAGGCGAATCTACTAGCTTGGACATCTTTTTAGATTACATTAACAAGGAAAGTTTGAACTTGCTAAACTCAACCATCTTCGTAGAAAGGAAAGTGATTCCTCGAAGCGAATTAACGTATTTCACACAGTACAGTGTTCGGTACTGAAGATGTTTCTTTTCTAAAGAAATTACTTTAGAAATGAGGCGAATCCACTAAGTTGTGCATCTTTTTAGAATACATTAACAAGGAATATTTGAACTTGCTGCACTCAAAGGTCTTTGTAGGAAAGCAACGGAATTCTAGATCCGAATTAGATTTTTTCACACAGTACAATGTTCGTCAATGAAGATGTTTGTTTTCTCAACAAGCTCCTTTACAAATGAGGTGAATCTACTACCTTGGCCATCTTTGCAAATTACATTAACAAGGAAAGTTTGAACTTGCTGCACTCAACCATCTTCGTAGAAATTAAACTGATTCCTAGAAGCGAATTAATTCATTTCACACAGTTCAGTGTTTGGTACTGAAGATGTTTCTTTTCTAAAGAAAGTACTTTACAAATGAGGCGAATCCACTAATTTGTGCATCTTTTTAGATTACATTAACAAGGAACGTTTGAACTTGCTAAACTCAACCATCTTCGTAGAAAGTAAACTCATTTCTAGAACCGAATTAGCTCATTTCACACAGTACAATGTTTGGCAATGAAGGTTTGTTTTCTAAAGACACTCCTTTAGAAATGAGGTGAATCTACTAAGTTGGACACCTTTTTATATTACATTAACAAGGAAAGTTTGAACTTGCTGCATTCAACGGTCTTTGTAGGAAAGCACCTAAATTCTAGAACTGAATGAACTTGAACTTATTTCACACAGTACAGTGTTTGGTACTGAAGATATTTCTTTTCTAAACAAACTACTTTAGAAATGAGGTGAATCCACGTACTTGTACATCTTGTTAGATTACACAAACTAGGAAAGTTTGAACTTGCTGCACTCAACCTTCTTCGTAGAAATTAAACTGATTCCTAGAAGCGAATTAACTTATTTCACACAGTACAGTGTTCGGTACTGAAGATGTTTCTTTTCTAAAGAAACTACTTTAGAAATGAGGCCAATCTACTAACTTGTGCATCTTTTTAGATTACATTAACAAGGAAAGTTTGAACTTTGTGCACTCAACCGTCTTTGTAGGAAACCAACTGAATTCTAGAACCGAATTAGCTTTTTACACACAGTACAATGTTCGGCAATGAAGATTTTAATTTTTTCAACAAACTTCTTTACACATGAGGTGAATCTGCTAACTTGGCCATCTTTTTAGATTACATTAAGAAGGAAAGTTTGAACTTGCTGCACTCAACAATCTTCGTTGAAAGGAAACTGATTCCTAGAACTGAATTAATTTATTTCACACAGTACAGTGTTCAGTACTGAAGATGTTTGTTTTCTAAAGAAACCACTTTAGAAATGACGCAAATCCACCAACTTATACATCTTGTTAGATTACACAAACTAGGAAAGCTTGAACTTGCTGCACTCAAAGTTCTTCGTAGGAAAGCAAGTGATTCCTAGAACCGAACTAGCTCATTTCACATAGTACAGTGTTCGGTAATGAAGATGTTTGTTTTCTCAACAAACTACTTTATAAATGATGCCAATCTACTAAGTTGTGCATCTTTTTAGATTACATTAACAAGGAAAGTTTGAACTTGCTGCACTCAACCTTCTTTGTAGGACAGCAACTGATTCCTAGAACCGAATGAGCTTATTTCAGACAGTACAATGTTTGGCAATGAAGATGTTGGTTTTCTCAACAAACTACTTTACAAATGAGGCGAATCTACTAACTTGGCCTTCTTTTTAGATTACATTAACATGGAAAGTTTGAACTTGCTGCACTCAACCGTCTTCGTAGAAATTAACCTGATTCCTAGAAGCGAATTAACTTATTTCACACAGTACAGTGTTTGGTACTGAAGATGTTTCTTTTCTAAAGAAACTGTTTTAGAAATGAGGCCAATCTACTAAGTTGTGCATGTTTTTCGATTACATTAATAAGGAAAGTTTGAACTTGCTGCACTCAACCGTCTTTGTAGGAAAGCATCTAAATTCTAGAACTGAATGAGATTTTTTCACACAGTACAAGTTCGGCAATGAAGATGTTTGTTTTCTCAACGAACTACTTTACCAATGAGGCAAATCTACAAACTAGGCCATTTTTTTAGAATACATTAAAAAGGAATGTTTGAACTTGCTAAACTCAACCATCTTCGTAGAAATTAAACTGATTCCTAGAAGCGAATTAACTTATTTCACACAGTACAGTCTTTGGTACTGAAGATGTTTCTTTTCTAAAGGAACAAAGTTAGAAATGAGGCGAATCAACTAACTTGTACATCTTGTTAGATTTCACAAACTAGGAAAATTTGAACTTGCTGCACTCAACCTTCTTAGTAGGAAAGCAAGTGATTCCTAGAACCGAACCAGCTTATTTCACATAGTACAGTGTTCGGTAATGAAGATGTTTGTTTTCTAAACACACTACTTTAGAAATGAGGCCAACCTACTAAGTTGTGCATCTTTTTAGTTTACATTAACAAGGAAAGTTTGAACTTGCTGCACTCAACCTTCTTTGTAGTAAAGCAACTGATTCCTAGAACCGAAAGTGCTTATTTCACACAGTACAATGTTCGGCAATGAAGATGTTTGTTTTCTAAACAACGTACTTTACAAATGAGGTGAATCTACTAACTTGGCCATCTTTTTAGATTACATTAACAAGGAAAGTTTGACCTTGCTGCACTCAACCATCTTCGTAGAAATTAAACTGATTCCTAGAAGCGAATTAACATTTCACACAGTACAGTGTACCGTACTGAAGATGTTTCTTTTCTAAAGAAATTACTTTAGAAATGAGGCGAATCCACTAAGTTGTGCATCTTTTTAGAATACATTAATAAGGAATGTTTGAACTTGCTGCACTCAACCCTCTTTGTAGGAGAGCAACTGAATTCTAGATCCGAATTAGCTTTTTTCACACAGTACAATGTTTGGAAATGAAGATGTTTGTTTTCTCAACAAACTACTTTACAAATTAGGTGAGTCTACTAACTTGGCCATCTTTGCAGATTACATTCAGAAGGAAAGTTTGAACTTACTAAACTCAACCATCTTCGTAGAAATTAATCTGAATCCTAGAATAGAATTAGCTCATTTCACACAGTACAATGTGTGGCAATGAAGGTTAGTAGTCTAAAGAAACTACTTTAGAAATGAGGCGAATCTACTAACTTGGACATAATTTTAGATTACATTAACAAGGAAAGTTTGAACTTACTGCATTCAACGGTCTTTGTAGGAAAGCACCTGAATTCTAGAACTGAATGAGCTTGAACTTACACAGTACAGTGTTTGGTACTGAAGATGTTTCTTTTTGAAAGAAACTACTTTAGAAATGAGGCGAATCCACTAACTTGTACATCTTGTTAGATTACACAAACTAGGAATGTTTGAAGTTGCTGCACTCAACCTTCTTCGTAGCAATTAAACTGATTCCTAGAAGCGAATTAACTTATTTCATACAGTACAGTGTTCGGTACTGAAGATGTTTCTTTTCTAAAGAAACTACTTTAGAAATGAGGCCAATCTACAAAGTTGTGCATCTTTTTAGATTACATTAACAAGGAAGTTTGAACTTTCTGCACTCAACCGTCTTTGTAGGAAAGCAACTGAATTCTAGAACCGAATTAGCTTTTTACACACAGTACAATGTTCCGCAATGAACATGTTTGTTTTCTCAACAAACTACTTTACCTATGATGCAAATCTACTAATTTGGACATCTTTTTAGATTACATTTACAAGGAAAGATTGAACTTGCTAAACTCAACCATATTCATAGAAAGTAAACTGATTCATAGAACCGAATAAGCTTATTTCACACAGTACAATGTTTGGCAATGAAGGTTTGTTTTCTAAAGAAACTAGTTTTGAAAGGAGGCGAATCTACTAACTTGGATATCTTTTTAGATTACATTAACAAGGAAAGTTTGAACTTTCTGCACTCAACCGTCTTTGTAGGAAAGCAACTGAATTCTAGAACCGAATGAGCTTTTTTCACACAGTACAATGTTCGGCAATGAAGATGGTTGTTTTCTAAACGAACTACTTTACCAGTGAGGCAAATCTACTAACTTGGACATATTTTAGATTACATTAACAAGGAAAGTTTGAACTTGCTGCACTCAACCATCTTCGTAGCAAGGAAACTGATTCCTAGAACCGAATTAACTTATTTCACACAATACAGTGTTCGGTACTGAAGATGTTTTTTTCTAAAGAAACCACTTTAGTAACGACACGAATCCACTAACTTGTACATCTTGTTAGATGACACAAACTAGGAAAGTTTGAACTTGCTGCACTCAACCTTCTTCGTAGAAATTAAACTGATTCCTAGAAGCCAATTAACTTATTTCACACACTACAGTGTTCGGTACTGAAGATGTTTCTTTTCTAAAGAAACTACTTTAGAAATGAGGCCAATCTACTAAGTTGTGCATCTTTTTAGATTATATTAACAAGGAAAGTTTGAACTTGGTGCACTCAACCTTCTTTGTAGGAAAGCAACTGATTCCTAGAACCGAATGAGCTTATTTCACACAGTACAATGTTTGGCAATAAAGATGTTAATTTTCTCAACAAACTATTTTAGAAATGAGGTGACTCTGCTAACGTAGCCATCTTTTTAGATTACATTAACAAAGAAAGTTTGAACTTGCTGCACTCAACCATCTTCGTAGAAAGGAAACTGATTCCTAGAAAAGAATTAACTTATTTCACACAGTACAGTGTTCAGTACTGAAGATGTTTGTTTTCTAAAGAAACCACTTTAGAAACTATGCGAATCCACTATCTGGTACATCTTGTTAGATTACACAAACGAGGAAAGTTTGAACTTGCTGCACTCAACCTTCTTCGTATGAAAGCAAGTGATTCCTAGAACCGAACTAGCTCATTTCACATAGTATAGTGTACGGTAATGAAAATGTTTGTTTTGTAAACAAACTACTTTAGAAATGAGGCCAATCTACAAAGTTGTGCAACTTTTCAGATTACATTAACAAGGAAACCTTGAACTTGCTGCACTCAACATTCTTTGTAGGAAAGCAACTGATTCCTAGAACCTAATGAGCTTATTTCACACAGTAAAATGTTTGTCAATGAAGATGTTTGTTTTCTCAACAAACTACTTTACAAATGAGGCGAATCTACTAACTTTGCCATCTTTATAGATTACATGAACAAGGAAAGTTTGAACTTGCTGCACTCAACCATCTTCGTAGAAATTAAACTGATTTCTAGAACCGAATTACCTTATTTCACACAGTACAGTGTTCAGTACTGACGATGTTTCTTTTCTAAAGAAACTACTTTAGAAATGAGGCGAATGCACTAACTTGTACATCTTGTTAGATTACACAAACTAGGACAGTTTGACCTTGCTGCACTCAACTTTCTTCGTAGAAATTAAACTGATTCCTAGAAGCGAATTAACTTATTTCACACAGTACAGTGTTCGGTACTGAAGATGTTTCTTTTCTAAAGAAACTACTTTAGAAATGAAGCCAATCTACAAGTTGTGCATCTTTTTAGATTACATTAACAAGGAAAGTTTGAACTGGCTGCACTCAACCTTCTTTATAGGAAAGCAACTGAATTCTAGAACTAAATTAGCTTTTTTCACACAGTACAATGTTCAGCAATGAAGATGTTTGTTTTCTGAACAAACTACTTTACCAATGAGGCAAATCTACTAACTTGGACATCTTTTTAGAGCACATTAACAAGGAAAGTTTGAGCTTGCTTAACTCAACCATCGTCGCAGAAAGTAAACTGATTCCTAGAACCGAATTAGCTCATTTCACACAGTTCAAAGTTTGGCAATTTAGGTTTGTTTTCTAAAGAAACTACTTTAGAAATGAGTCGAATCTACTAACTTGGACACCTTTTTAGATTATATTAACAAGGAAAGTTTGAACTTGCTAAACTCAACCATCTTCGTAGTAAGTAACCTGATTCCTAGAACCAAATTAGCTCATTTCACACAGTTCAAAATTTGGGAATTTAGGTTTGTTTTCTAAAGAAACTAATTTAGAAATGATGTGAATCCACTAACTTGTATATCATGTTAGATAAATGAGGGGAATAACTAACTTGGCCATATTTTTAGATTACATTAACAAGGAAAGTTTGAACTTGCTGGACTCAGCCATCTTCGTAGAAATTAAACTGATTCCTAGAAGCGAATTCACTTATTTCACACAGTACAGTGTTCGGTACTGAAGATGTTTCTTTTCTAAAGAAACTACTTTAGAACTGAGGCGAATGCACTAACTTGTACATCTTGTTAGATTACACAAACTAGGAAAGTTTGAACTTGCTGCACTCAACCTTCTTCGTAGAAATTAAATTGATTCCGAGAAGCGAATTCACTTATTTCACACAGTACAGTGTTCGGTACTGAAGATGTTTCTTTCCTAAAGAAACTACTTTAGAAATGAGTCCAATCTACTAAGTTGTGCATCTTTTTAGATTACATTAACAAGGTAAGTTTGAACTTGCTGCACTCAATCTTCTTTGTAGGAAAGCAAGTGATTCCGAGAACCGAATGAGCTTATTTCACACAGTACAATGTTCGGCAATGAAGATGTTTGTTTTCACAACAAACTATTTTACCAATGATGTGACTCTGCTAACTTGGCCATCTTTTTAGATTACATTAACAAGGAAAGTTTGAACTTGCTGCACTCAACCATCTTCGTAGAAAGAAACTGATTCCTAGAACAGAATTAACTTATTTCACAGAGTACACTGTTCAGTACTGAAGATGTTTGTTTTCTAAAGAAACCACTTTAGAAACGAAGTGAAATGACTAACTTGTCCATCTTGTTAGATTACACAAACTAGGAAAGTTTAAACTTACTGCACTCAACCTTCTTCGTAGAAAGGAAACTTATTCCTAGAAGCGGATTCACTTATTTCACACAGTACAGTGTTCAGTACTGAAGATGTTTATTTTCTAAAGAAACCACTTTAGAAACGACACGAAACCACTAACTTGTACATCTTGTTAGATACACAAACTAGGAATGTTTGAACATGCTGCACTCAACCTTCTTCGTAGGAAAGCAAGTGATTCCTAGAACCGAACTAGCTCCTTTCACATAGTACAGTGTTCCGTAATGAAGATGTTTGTTTTCTCAACAAACAACTTTACCAATGAAGCAAATCTACTAACTTGGACATGTTTTTAGATCACGTTAACAAGGAAAGTTTGAACATGCTAAACTCAACCATCTTCGTAGAAAGTAAAGTGATTCCTAGAACCGAATTAGTTCATTTCAAACAGTACAAAGTTTGGCAATGAACCTACTTTAGAAATGAGGCGATTCTACTAACTTTGACATCTTTTAGTTACATTAACAAGGAAAGTTTGAACTTGCTAAACTCAATGACAGTGAAAGGAAACTGATTCCAAGAACCGAATTAACTTATTTCACACAGTACAGTGCTCAGTACTGAAGATGTTTGTATTCTAAAGAAACCATTTTAGAAACGACTCGAAACCACTAACTTGTACATCTTGTAAGATTACACAAACTAGGAAAGTTTGAACTTGCTGCACTCAACCTTCTTTGTAGGAAAGCAAGTGATTCCTAGAACCGAACTAGCTCATTTCACATAGTACAGTGATCGGTAATGAAGATGTTTGTTTTCTAAACAAACTACTTTAGAAATGAGGCCAATCTACTAAGTTGTGCATCTTTTAGATTACATTAAGAAAGAAAGTTTGAACTTGCTGCACTCAACCTTCTTTGTAGGAAAGCAAGTGATTCCTAGAACCAAACTAGCTCATTTCACATAGTATAGTGTTCGGTAATGAAGATGTTTGTTTTGTAAACAAACTACTTTAGAAATTAGGCTAATCTACTAAGTTGTGCAACTTTTCAGATTACATTAACAAGGAAAGTTTGAACTTGCTGAACTCAACCTTCTTTGTAGGAAAGCAACTGATTCCTAGAACCGAATGAGCTCATTTCACACAGTACAATGTTTGGCAATTAAGATGTTTGTTTTCTCAACAAACTACTTTACAACTGAGGCGAATCTACTAACTTGGCCATGTTTTTAGATTACATTAACAAGGAAAGTTTGAATTGCTGTACTCAACCTTCTTTGTAGAAATTAAACTGATTCCTAGAAGCAAATTAACTTATTTCACACCGTACAGTGTTCGGTACTGAAGATGTTTCTTTTCTAAAGAAACTACTTTAGAAATGAGGCAATCTACTACGTTGTGCACCTCTTTAGACTACATTAACAAGGAAAGTTTGAATTGGCTGCAATCAATCTTCTTTGTAGGAAAGCAACTGAATTCTAGAACTAAATTAGCTTTTTTCACACTGAACAATGTTTGGCAATGAAGATGTTTGTTTTCTCAACAAACTACTTTACAAATGAGTCAAATCTACTAACTTGGACTCCTTTTTAGATTACATTAACAAGGAAAGTATGCACTTGCTAAACTCAACCATCTTCGTAGAAATGAAACTGATTCCTAGAACCGAATGAACTTATTTCACACAGTACAGTTTTCGGTACTGAAGATGTTTGTTTTCTAAAGAAACTAATTTAGAAATTATGCGAATCCACTAACTTGCAGATCTTGTTAGATTACACAAACTAGGAAAGTTTGAACTTGCTGCACTCAACCTTCTTCGTAGGAAAGCAACTGATTCCTAGAACCAAATGAGCTTATTTCACACAGTACAATGTTCGGCAATGAAGATATTTGTTTTCTCAACAAAGTACTTTACAAATGAGGTGAATCTTCTAACTTGGCCATCTTTTCAGATTACATTAACAAGGAAAGTTTGAACTAGCTGCACTCAACCTTCTATATAAGAAAGCAACTGATTCCTAGAACCGAATGAGCTTATTTCACACAGTACAATGTTCGGTAATGAAGATGTTCATTTTCTCAACAAAGTACTTTACAAGTGAGGCGAATCTTCTAACTTGGCCATCCTTTTAGATTACATTAACAAGGAAAGTTTGAACTTGCTGCACTCAACCATCTTCATAGAAAGGAAACTGATTCCTAGAAGCGAATTAACTTATTTCACACAGTACAGTGTTCGGTACTGAAGATGTTGGTTTTCTAAAGAAACTACCTTAGAAAAGAGGCCAATCGACTAAGTTGTGGATCTTTTTGGATAACATTAAAAAGGAAAGTTTCACCTTGCAACACTCAACCGTCTTTGTAGGAAAGCAACTGAATTCTAGAACCGAATGAGCTTTTTTCACACAGTACAATGTTCGGCAATGAAGTTGTTTGTTTTCTCAACGAACTACTTTACCAGTGAGGCAAATCTACTAACTTGGACATATTTTAGATTACATTAACAAGGAAAGTTTGAACTTGTTAAACTCAACCATCTTCGAAGAAATTAAACTGATTCCTAGAAGCGAATTAACATATTTCACACAGTACAGTGTTAGGTACTGAAGATGTTTCTTTTCTGAAGGAACTCGTTACAAATGAGGCGAATCCACTAACTTGTACATCTTGTTAGATTACACAAACTAGGAAAGTTTGAAATTGCTTCACTCAACCTTCTTCTTAGGAAAGCAAGTGATTCCTAGAATGTAACTAGCTTATTTGACATAGTACAGTGTTCGGTAATGAAGATGTTTGTTTTGTAAACAAACTACTTTAGAAATGAGGCCAATCGACTAAGTTGTGCATCTTTTCAGATTACATTAACAAGGAAAGTTTGAACTTGCTGCACTCAACCTTCTTTGTAGGAAAGCAACTGATTCCTAGAACCGAATGAGCTTATTTCACACAGTACAATGTTCGGCAATGAAGATGTTTGTTTTCTCAACAAAGTACTTTACAAATGAGGCGAATCGACTAACTTGGCCATCTTTTTAGATTACATTAACAAGGAAAGTTTGAACCTGCTGCACTCAACCTTCTTCGTAGAAATTAAACTGATTCCTAGAAGTAATTAACTTATTTCACACAGTTCATTGTTCTGTCCTGAAGATGTTTCTTTTCTAAAGAAACTACTTTTTAGAAATGAGGCCAATCTAGTAAGTTGTGCATCTTTTCAGATTCCATTAACAAGGAAAGTTTGAACTTGGTGCACTCAACCTTCTTTTGTAGGAAAGCAAGTGATTCCTAGAACCGAATGAGCTTATTTCACACAGTACAATGTTCGGCAATAAAGATGTTAATTTTCTCAACAAACTACTTTACAATTGAGGAGAATCTACTAAATTGGCAATCTTTTTTAGATTACATTAACAAGGAAAGTTAGAAGTTGCTGCACTCAACCATCTTTGTAGAAATTATACTGATTCCCATAAGCGAATTCACTTATTTCACACAGTACAGTGTTCGGTACTGAAGGTGTTTCTTTTCTAAAGAAACTAATTTAGAAATGAGGCGAATCCACTAACTTGTACATCTTGTTAGATTACACAAACTAGGAAAGTTTGAACATGCTGCACTCAACCTTCTTTGTAGGAAAGCTAGTGATTCCTAGAATCGAACTAGCTCATTTCACATAGTACAGTGTTCGGTAATGAAGATGGTTGTTTTCTAAACAAACTACTTTAGAAATGAGGCCAATCTACTAAGTTGTGCTTCTTTTCAGATTACATTAACAAGGAAAGTTTGAAATTGCTACACTCAACCTTCTTTGTAGGAAAGAAACTGATTCCTAGAACCGAATGAGCTTATTTCACACAGTACAATTTTTGGCAATGAAGATGTTTGTTTTCTCAACAAAGTACTTTACAAATGAGGTGAATCTTCTAACTTGCCCATCTTTTTAGATTACATTAACAAGGAAAGTTTGAACTTGCTGCACTCAACCTTCTTCGTAGAAATTAAACTGATTCCTAGAAGCGAATTAACTTATTTCACACTGCACAGTGTTCGGTACTGAAGATGTTTCTTTTCTAAAGAAACTACTTTAGAAATGAGGCCAATCTACTAAGTTGTGCATCTTTTAAGATTACATTAACAAGGAAAGTTTGAACTTGCTGCACTCAACCTTCTTTGTAGAAAACCAAGTGATTCCTAGAACCGAATGAGCTTATTTCACACAGTACAATGTTCGGCAAAAAAGATGTTGATTTTCTCAACAAACTACTTTACAAATGAGGTGACTCTGCTAACTTGGTCATTTTTTAAGATTACATTAACAAGGAATGTTTGAACTTGCTGCACTCAACCATCTTCGTAGAAAGGAAACTGATTCCTAGAACCGAATTAACTTATTTCACACAGTACAGTGTTCAGTACTGAAGATGTTTGTTTTATATGGAAACCACTTTAGAAACGACACGAATCCACTAACTTGTAAATCTTGTTAGATTACAAAACGAGGAAAGTTTGAACTTGCTGCACTCAACCTTCTTCGTAGGAAAGCAAGTGATTCCTAGAACCAAACCAGCTCATTACACATAGTATAGTGTTCAGTAATGAAGATGTTTGTTTTGTAAACAAACTACTTTAGAAATGAGGCCAATCGACTAAGTTGTGCATCTTTTCAGATTACATTAACAAGGAAAGTTTGAACTTGCTGCACTCAACCTTCTTTGTAGGAAAGCAACTGATTCCTAGAACCGAATGAGCTTATTTCACACAGTACAATGTTCGGCAATGAAGATGTTTGTTTTCTCAACAAAGTACTTTACAAATGAGGCGAATCGACTAACTTGGCCATCTTTTTAGATTACATTAACAAGGAAAGTTTGAACCTGCTGCACTCAACCTTCTTCGTAGAAATTAAACTGATTCCTAGAAGCCAATTAACTTATTTCACACAGTTCATTGTTCTGTCCTGAAGATGTTTCTTTTCTAAAGAAACTACTTTAGAAATGAGGCCAATCTAGTAAGTTGTGCATCTTTTCAGATTCCATTAACAAGGAAAGTTTGAACTTGGTGCACTCAACCTTCTTTGTAGGAAAGCAAGTGATTCCTAGAACCGAATGAGCTTATTTCACACAGTACAATGTTCGGCAATAAAGATGTTAATTTTCTCAACAAACTACTTTACAATTGAGGAGAATCTACTAAATTGGCAATCTTTTTAGATTACATTAACAAGGACAGTTAGAAGTTGCTGCACTCAACCATCTTTGTAGAAATTATACTGATTCCCATAAGCGAATTCACTTATTTCACACAGTACAGTGTTCGGTACTGAAGGTGTTTCTTTTCTAAAGAAACTAATTTAGAAATGAGGCGAATCCACTAACTTGTACATCTTGTTAGATTACACAAACTAGGAAAGTTTGAACATGCTGCACTCAACCTTCTTTGTAGGAAAGCTAGTGATTCCTAGAATCGAACTAGCTCATTTCACATAGTACAGTGTTCGGTAATGAAGATGGTTGTTTTCTAAACAAACTACTTTAGAAATGAGGCCAATCTACTAAGGTGTACATATTTTCAGATTACATTAACAAGGAAAGTTTGAACTTGCTGCACTCAACCTTCTTTGTAGGAAAGCAACTGATTCCTAGAACCGAATGAGCTTATTTCACACAGTACAATGTTTGGCAATGAAGATGTTTGTTTTCTCAACAAACTACTTTACAAATGAGGTGACTCTGCTAACTTGGCCATCTTTTTAGATTACATTAACAAGGAAAGTTTGAACTTGCTGCACTCAACCATCTTCGTTGAAATTAAACTGATTCCTAGAACCGAATTACCTTATTTCACACAGTACAGTGTTCGGTACTGAAGATGTTTCTTTTCTAAAGTACTACTTTAGAAATGAGTCGAATGCACTAACTTGTACATCTTGTTAGATTACACAAACTAGGAAAGTTTGAACTTGCTGCACTGAACCTTCTTCCTAGAAATTAAACTGATTCTTAGAAGAGAATTAACTTATTTCACACAGTACAGTGTTCGGTACTGAAGATGTTTCTTTTCTCAAGAAACTACTTTAGAAATGAGGCCAATCTACTACGTTGTGCATCTTTTTAGATTACATTAACAAGGAAAGTTTGAACTGGCTGCACTCAACCTTCTTTGTAGGAAAGCAGCTGAATTCTAGAACCGAATTAGCTTTTTACACACAGTACAATGTTCGGCAATGAAGACGTTTGTTTTCTCAACAAACTACTTTACCAATGAGGCAAATCTACTAACTTGGACATCTTTTTAGAGCACATTAACAAGGAAAGTTTGAACTTGCTAAACTCAACCATCTTCGTAGAAAGTAAACTGATTCCGAGAACCGAATTAGCTCATTTCACACAGTACAAAGTTTGGCAATTTAGGTTTGTTTTGTAAAGAAACTACTTTAGAAATGAGGCGAATCTACTAACTTGGACATCTTTTTAGATTACATTTGTTGGGGCTTTTTTCCCTCACCACCGGCAGGTAGAGTAAAAGAGAGAGAGAGCCGGTCCAGCCGTTTCTCTTGAGGCTGAGCGAGAAGGAGGGTGTCGGCGACTCAAAACCCTCCTCCCACTAAAACACCGGGGAGAAAAACCACATTGAGTCGCGGAGATACGTCTAAGGCGAAACTCGTCATTTATTGTCAGGGGATAGATATTTATGTGCTTTGAGGAAGGGGGCGGGAAGAGGGGATGAGAGAAAGGTATATGTGTATACTTTGAGGAAGGGGGTGGGAAGAGGGGATGAGAGAAAGGTATAAGGGCCAATATACTTTGAGGAAGGGGGTGGGAAGAGGGGATGAGAGAAAGGTGTAAGGGCCAACAGTATTTCATCATGTCAGCAGCAGCTGGGTGGAGGCAGTTTCAGCTTAGTTGCTGAGTCAAGGGCAGGTACTCAGGCTCGACTAGGCCTTACCGGGAGTAGGCCAAGATTGGCTGGGCTAACCACTTGGCTTCACACCAGGCAGGGCCCAACATCTCCCCCTTTTGTTTTTGTAAGAACGGTGGATGGCATAGTCCCTGTCCTAGGTTGTTCCCCTCTGGGAACCTTACCCGTCTCTGGGCACTATGCCTCTAGCCTGTTGACCACTCCACGCCCTGTCTTAGGTTGTCTCAGCCTGTCTGAGAACTTACCCATCGTTGGTTCGATGGAGGGCGGGGGAGGGATGTTAGGTGGATAGCCAGTAAGTGGAAAAGCCATTGTCTTTGAGTCGTAAACCTGTGGTGCCTTGGCCTGATGAAGTTTAATTGCCTCAAGCTGTTGGTGAATGAATTGTGTAATCTTATTAATTACACAGGGCCCGAGAGTGAGGATAAGAAGAAGGAGGGGTCAAGGGGAGGGAGAAGGTAGGGTATAGAGCAAGAAGAAGGAGGGGTCCAAGGGGAGGGAGAAGGTGGGATAAAAAGCCATGTAAGTTCGTCTACAGCAGGTTGTCTTAGGAGTCCCGACTCCTCTTCTGTAAATCTTTCTGGAGCTTTTCTGGCTTCATTCAGGTCTAGTAGCATCCACACCTTCAGTTGTTCCTGGGGAAGAAACAGAGGCATAGTTCTCAGGGGTGTGATACTCCCTGGAAAATTGATTATTATCATCCCCTTGTTGGGGTAAATATTTTAAGTCTCTTGCCGGTACCCAAATAGGTCTTTTTTCCTCTTGAGGAAAGACACATCCAAATCCTCTCCTGCTGTGAGGAGGGGGTCTGGTCCCCTCCAGGCCCCAGTTAATGGGTCCCTCCATTTGACCCAGATGGAGCTGTAGGTGACAGCTGAGGTCCAATGTTTTTCAAAAGGGGACAAGTGTCTATCTTCTTTAGAAAAATTTAAAATATTTAGGGTTAATAATGCCTTTTTTTAGTTGGTCATGTGGGGGTAGAGATTCCCCCTTTTGTTTTTGTAATTGAGATTTGAGAGTTTGATGATATCTTTTCACGATGGCCTGGCCCCGGGTTATATGGGATGCCTGTGGAAAGTGAGATTTTCCAGGTTTGGAGGAAATCTATAAAAGTTTTGTTTACAAAGCAGGGACCATTATCGGTTTTGATTTGATCTGGTAATCCAAGGGTGGCAAAGCATTGAAGTATATGGCTAATAGTATGTTTAGTTTTTTTCCCAGCATGTGCTGATCCTGTGACCTCATGGGAGATAGACTTTATGGGTATAGACTTTTCTCCCCTCCTTATGGGAGGGTAAACAACTAGGGAAGCTCCCAAGCGCCCCCCATCAGTGAATATGGTAAGAAAATCAGGGTTGGGTTTAGATAAAAAAAAGTCTGGGGGGTCTCCATTCCAACCTAGAGAAGGAGCTCATCCATTTATAAGGACCATAGTGACAATCAATTATACCCAGAAACCCCTCAAGGGCAATAGCAACCCTGTTGTTATTTCTCTGAAGCCAAGTGAAGTCTGTTACCTTAAAGGGGGTGACAATGACATGAGGCTCCGTGCCAAACAATCGGACAGAGGTGTCCCTGCCCTTGATAATGCAGTCTGTAATCTGGTTAGTTATAGAGTAAACTCTGGGGACTCCACCAAGGGAGAGGTGAATCCATTGGATGGGTTCTCCTTCCTGGGCCAACAGCGCAGTGCATAATGTTTCCCCAGAGAAAATACAGAGGGATATAGGTAAGTTCGGATCAAACCTCTTTAGGACAGCAGCATCAATGGCCCATTGTACCTTATGTAGAATTTGTTCATGACGAGGAGGCAAGGTTATCTGAGAGGAAAGAGTAAGACCCTTTAAGAGGTCAAATAAAGGGGACAGTTCCTCAGTAGTTATGGGTAGCCAGGGCCTCATCCAATTAATTTCTCCCAGCACCTTTTGGAGTTGAGGCAAAGTATAGAATTTTTGAATATGGAGTTGGGGTTTGACAGGAGAGACAGTATTAAGGAATAACCTGGAGCCCAAAATCTTGAAGGGAGAGGCAGTTTGAATCTTTTTTGGAGACACCTGTAAAATGGCAAGGCATCTTGGAGATCAGATGGGTTGGAATGACCTAAAATAATAATAAAACATTAGGATGGTTAATCAAGGAAGAAAAGATATGAGACATGTATTGTTAAGGTTAATCCAGGGCTGACAGCTAGCAGTTTTTATGATGTTGAAACTTATAGATCTAGGGAAGTTCCATACTGGCAGACGTTGGCCTGTCTTTGTAGAGCCATGAAAGAGAAAAAGAAATTAATTAGATATATAGTAAATATAGTAAAATTATTGTAGTTAAGTCACAGTAAGCTTTAGGAATTTTTGTTAGGCACATTTTGTATATTTTTATAATGGAATTTTAAACCATTATTACACCTTAAAATTGGCCCCCAGTGACATTGTCTTTAGTAAGGTGATTGTAGATGTAAACTATAAGTTAATAAAATATTGAATATATTGGGGGACATATATTTAAATTATTACATTTTGTCCCTGGCTTTTAATAGATTTATAATAACAGTAACAATAATACTTGGTATAAGGCATAGTAAGGAGAGAGAAAACAATTTAAATTTAACCACCATTAGCCGTCATTAAATTTTTGTAGTAACCAGAGACTGATAGTCTTTAGGTTTTTTAATTTTGTCCCTCCAGTTGGGCAGAGTTGTCAGGGAAAACTTTAATCCCAGGCTAACATTGTATTACCAATTGAGTTAGTTGGGCTTAGTCTTATATTTTATGAATTGAGTTAGGCGGGCAGAGAGAGAGAGAGAAAAAATGGGCGTGCCAGGCCTCTAGCCACTGTTTACATGGGTACTGGAGAATTGAGCCTCGAATCAGGGTCCTTAGGCTCTACAGGCAAATGTTTAACAATTAAGCCATCTCTTTATCTTTATGTTAATGGGAAGGCAGTGAAGGGTGGGACAATGGTGTGTAGGATATAGCCATATAGACTTGAAAAATAGGATGTTTTACCTCTAGCAGGGCAATATGAATGTCTCCAGCTGTTTTTTTAATTTTTAAAAGTAAATACTTTGGGCCCCATGGGACACTTAGTTAAGAGCATAGAGGGAGCGTCTAGAGGCAAAAGGGGCGGAGACGGCAGCGGCTCGCCTCATGGCCTCATGGCGGACCGCCTGCCCGTTCCTAAGATATTTTTAAAGCAAGTTAGGAGTCCGCCCATCTGCCTCTTTGTTGTTTGGTTGGCCTTTTTTTTTTTTTTTTGACAAAAGTGACCAAAAGTGACACCTGGAGGTGCGGGCAAGGCGCAGCCAGTGAGGCTCGGCGCAGTGCTTGGGCCCCGGGCTGGAGCCGCCGCTTAGGACCATCCCACTCGGTCGGCCCGCTTCCCTCAGGGATGTCGGCAGAGCCTGGCTATTGTCCCTCTGCTCAAAGCGCGCAAGTTTTGTTTTGTGGACCAGTGACTTGTGTTTTACGCCTGCGAGGAAAGTTAACCTCGGTTTGTATTTGATCACAGTTTACATTCATAGAAAGCTACATGGAGGAGCTGTCCTCCATCAGGGGTTTGAGCACATTTGCCTTAGGCAGTAGTTAGGGGCTGAAAAGAGCTGAAAATATAGCTGCCGGGTGGCGGCTTGGGTGGCGGCCTTGGGAGAAAGGAGATTTTAAAAGTTAGTTTTAGTTTTTTCTTACAGTTTTTAAGGGCAAAAATGAACTTTTCCCTGGAAGAGCCTTTAAGGTTGGCAATTAAGGCAAGGAGGACTGAATTAATCCATGGGGCTAAAACAAAAGTTTTGTCCCAAGAGCCACACTGTAGGAGGAGTAGGGCAATAGTAATATATATGAGTACAACATAAGCATAAAGTCCCAAAAAATAGCTAATCATGTTGTAGAATTTTTCTAAGATGGCGCCCCCACTCCAATGAGGGGGCAGGACATTTTGAGAGTTCTCCAGGTTTGCCCATGTGGTGAGCCTCCTCTAGGTTTGTCCACGTGGTGAGGTTTTTTTTTAGGTCTACCCACGTGGTGAGTTTCTTTTTTAGGTTTGTCCACGTGGTGAGTCTCTACCCACGTGGTGAGTTTTGTTTTTAGGTCTGCCCACGTGGTGCTTCTAAGATGGCACCCCCATTCAAATGGGGCAGGACAAAAACGGTGGCACCGCAGAAGCGGTCCGTTGGAAACCCAAAAATGAGAGGAAAGAGAAAAGAACAAGAGATGTTGAAGTTTAGGACGGAGTCTTTATTTAAATGAGGAGGCAAAACATTTAAAGTCTCCTCTAGGTCTGTCCACGTGGAGTGTCCGCCATGAATGTACCTGTTTAGAAATGGCGGCAAACCGGAAATGGAAGGAAAGAGAAAGGAAGTTGAAGTAAGCACAGATTATAGAAGTAAAGGTTAGAATATTAAATATGAAGATTACCTCATAACTTATGAGGATACACCCGTCAGCAGTCCGATTAGTTCGTCAGCTTAATTTTGAATTTTTCCTTCACACGCCGACAGTCCGTAGTCCGCTTTGAATCTTCATACGTCCTCACATGGGGCAGTGGTTGTTGTGCCCCACGTTGGGCGCCAAAATGCCGGGGCTTTTTTCCCTCACCACTGGCAGGTAAAGCAAAAGAGAGAGAGAGCCGGGCCAGCCGTTTCTCTTGAGGCTGAGCGAGAAGGCGGGTGTCGGCAACTCAAACCCCTCCCCCCACTAAAACACCGGGGAGAAAAACCACATTGAGTCGCGGAGATACGTCTAAGGCGAAACTCATCATTTATTGTCAGGGGAGAGATATTTATGTGCTTTGAGGAAGGGGGAGGGAAGAGGGGATGAGAGAAAGGTATAAGGGCCAATATACTTTGAGGAAGGGGGTGGGAAGAGGGGATGAGAGAAAGGTATAAAGGCCAATATACTTTGAGGAAGGGGGTGGGAAGAGGGGATGAGAGAAAGGTGTAAAGGCCAACAATATTTCATCACGTCAGCAGCAGCTGGGTGGAGGCAGTTTCAGCTTAGGTGCTGAGTCAAGAGCAGGTACTCAGGCTCGACTAGGCCTTACCGGGAGTAGGCCAAGATTGGCTGGGCTAACCACTTGGCGTCACACCAGGCAGGGCCCAACAACATTAACAAGGAAAGTTTGAACTTGCTAAACTCAACCATCTTCGTAGAAAGGAAACTGATTCCTAGAACCGAATTAACTTATTTCACACAGTACAGTGTTCGGAACTGAAGATGTTTCTTTTCTAAAGAAAGTACTCTAGAAATGAGGCTAATCTACTAAGTTGTGCAACTTTTTAGATTTCATTAACAAGGAAAGTTTGAACTTGCTTCACTCAACCATCTTCGTAGAAATTAAACTGATTCCTAGAAGCGAATTAACTCATTTCACACAGTACGGTGTTCAGTACTGAAGATGTTTCTTTTCTCAAGAAACTACTTAAGAAATGAGGCCAATCTACTAAATTGTGCATCTTTTTAGATTACATTAACAAGGAAAGTTTGAACTTGCTGCACTCAACCATCTTCGTAGAAATTGAACTGATTCCTAGAAGCGAATTCACTTATTTCACACAGTACAGTGTTCGGTACTGAAGATGTTTCTTTTCTAAAGAAAATACTTTATAAATGAGACGAATCCACTATCTTGTACATCTTGTTAGATTACACAAACTAGGAAAGTTTGAACTTGATGCACTCAACCTTCTTCGTAGAAATTAAACTGATTCCTAGAAGAGAATTAACTTATTTCACACAGTACAGTGTTCGGTACTGAAGATGTTTCTTTTCTACAGAAAGTACTCTATAAATGAGGCGAATCCACTAACTTGTAAATCTTGTTAGATTACACAAACTAGGAAAGTTTGAACTTGCTGCACTCAACCTTGTTTGTAGGAAAGCAACTGATTCCTAGAACCGAATGAGCTTATTTCACACAGTACAATGTTCGGCAATGAAGATGTTTGTTTTCTCAACAAAGTACTTTAAAAATGAGGCGAACTTTCTAACTTGGCCATCTTTTTAGATTACATTAACTAGGAAAGTTTGAACTTGCTGCACTCAACCTTCTTTGTAGAAATTAAACTGATTCCTAGAACGAATTAACTTATTTCACACAGTACAGTGTTCGGTAATGAAGATGTTTCTTTTCTAAAGAAACTACTTTAGAAATGGGGCCAATCTACTAAGTTGTGCATCTTTTTAGATTACATTAACAAGGTAAGTTTGAACTGGCTGCACTCAACCTTCTTTGTAGGAAAGCAAGTGATTCCTAAAACCGAGTGAGCAAATTTCACACAGTACAATGTTCGGTTATAAAGATGTTAATTTTCTCAACAAACTCTTTTTACAAATGAGGTGACTCTGCTAACTTGGCCATCTTTTTAGATTACATTAACAAGGAAAGTTTGAACTTGCTGCACTCAACCATCTTCGTAGAAAAGAAACTGATTCCTAGAACCAAATTAACTTATTTCACACAGTACAGTGTTCAGTACTGAAGATGTTTGTTTTCTAAAGAAACCACTTTAGAAATGACGCGAATCCACTAACTTGTACATCTTGTTAGATTACACAAACTAGGAAAGTTTGTACTTGCTGCACTCAACCTCCTTTGTAGGAAAGCAAGTGATTCCTAGAACCGAACTAGCTCATTTCACATAGTATCGTGTTCAGTAATGAAGATGTTTGTTTTCTAAACAAACTACTTTAGAAATGAGGCCAATCTGCTAAGTTGTACATCTTTTTAGATTACATTAACAAGGGAAGTTTGAACTTGCTGCACTCAACCATCTTCTAAGAAATTAAACTGATTCCTAGAACCGAATTACCTTATTTCACACAGAACAATGTTGGTAATGAAGATGTTTCTTTTTCTAAAGAAACTACCATAGAAATGAGGCGAATGCACTAACTTGTACATCTTGTTAGATTATACAAACTAGGAAAGTTTGAACTTGCTGCACTCAACCTTCTTCGTAGAAATTAAACTGATTCCTAGAACCGAATTAACTTATTTCACACAGTACAGTGTTTGGTACTGAAGATGTTTCTTTTCTCAAGAAAATACTTTAGAAATGAGGCCAATCTACTAACTTGTGCATCTTTTTAGATTACATTAACAAGGAAAGTTTGAACTGGCTGCACTCAACCTTTTTGTAGGAAAGCAACTGATTCCCAGAACTAAATTAGCTTTTTCACACAGTACAATGTTCAGCAATGAAGATGTTTGTTTTCTCAACAAACTACTTTACAAATGAGGCAAATCTACTAACTTGGATATCTTTTTAGATTACACATAACAAGGAAAGTTTAAACTTGCTAAACTCAACATCTTCGTTGAACGTAAACTGATTCCTAGAACCGAATTAGCTCATTTCACACAGTACAATGTTGGCAATTTAGGTTTGTTTTCTAAAGAAACTACTTTAGAAATGAGGCGAATCTACTAACTTGGACATCTTTTTAGATTACATTAACAAGGAAAGTTTGAACTTGCTAAACTCAACCATCTTTGTAGAAAGCAACTGATTCCTAGAACCAATTAACTTATTTCACACAGTACAATGTTCGGTACTGAAGATGTTTGTTTTCTAAAGAAACAAAGTTAGAAATGAGGCGAATCTACTAACTTGTACATCTTGTTAGATTACACAAACTAGGAAAGTTTGAACTTGCTGCACTCAACCATCTTTGTAGAAATTAAACTGATTCCTAGAACCGAATTAGCTCATTTCACACAGTACAGTGTTCGGCAATGAAGATGTTTGTTTTCTCAAGAAACTACTTTAGAAATGAGGCCAATCTACTAAGTTGTGCATCTTTTAGATTACATTAACAAGGAAAGTTTGAACTGGCTGCACTCAACCTTCTTTGTAGGAAAGCAAGTGATTCCTAGAACCAATTAGCTTATTTCACACAGTACAATGTTTGGCAATGAAGATGTTTGTTTTTCTCAAGAAACTACTTTACAAATGAGGCAAATCTACTAACTTGGCCATCTTTTTAGATTACATTAACAAGGAAAGTTTGAACTTGCTGCACTCAACCATCTTCGTAGAAATTAAACTGATTCCTAGAACCAATTCACTTATTTCACACAGTACAGTGTTCGGTAAATGAAGATGTTTCTTTTCTAAAGAAAAACTTTAGAAATGAGGCCAATCTACTAAGTTTTGCATCTTTTAGATTACATTAACAAAGAAAGTTTGATCTTGCTGCACTCAACATTCTTTGTAGGAAAGCAACTGAATTCTAGAACCGAATAAGCTTTTTCACACAATACAATGTTCGGCAATGAAGATGTTTGTTTTCTCAACAAACTACTATACAAATGAGGCGACTCTTCTAACTTGGCCATCTTTTTAGATTACATTAAAAAGGAAAGTTTGAACTTGCTGCACTCAACCTTCTTTGTAGGAAATGAAACTGATTCCTAGAACCGAATTAAGTTATTTCACACAGTACAGTGGTCGACACTGAAGATGTTTCTTTTTCTCAAGAAACTACTTTAGAAATGAGGCCAATCTACTAAGTTGTGCATCTTTTTAGATTACATTAACAAGGAAAGTTTGAACTTGCTGCACTCAACCTTCTTTGTAGGAAAGCAAGTGATTCCTAGAACCGAATGAGCTTATTTCACACAGTATAAGGTTTGGCAATAAAGATGTTAATTTTCTCAACAAACTACTTTACAAATGAGGTGAATGTGGTAACTTGGCCATCTTTTTAGATTACATTAACAAGGAAAGTTTGAACTTGCTGCACTCAACCATCTTCGTAGAAAGGAAACTGATTCCTAGAACAAAATTAACTTATTTCACACAGGACACTGTTCAGTACTGATGATGTTTGTTTTCTAAAGAAACTACTTTAGAAATGACGTGAATCCACTAACTTGTACATCTTGTTAGATTACACAAACTAGTAAAGTTTGAACTTGCTGCACTCAACCTTCTTCGTAGGAAAGCATGTGATTCCTAGAACCGAACTAGCTCATTTCAAATTGTACAGTGTTCGTAATGAAGATGTTTGTTTTCTAAACAAACTACTTTAGAAACGAGGCCAATCTACTAAGTTGTGCATATTTTTGGATTACATTAACAAGGAAAGTTTGAACTTGCTGCACTCAACCTTCTTTGTAGAAATTAAACTGATTCCTAGAAGCGAATTAACTTATTTCACACAGTACAGTGTTCGTACTGAAGATGTATCTTTATAAAAGAAACTACTTTAGAAATGAGGCCAATCTACTAAGTTGTGCATCTTTTAGATTACATTAACACGGAAAGTTTTAACTTTCTGCACTCAACCTTCTTTGTAGGAAAGGAACTGATTTCTAGAACCGAATTAACTTTTTTCACACAGTACAATGTTCCATAATGAAGATGTTTGTTTTCTCAACAAACTACTTTATCAATGAGGCAAATCTACTAACTTGGACATCTTTTTTGATTACATTAACAAGGAAAGTTTGAACTTGCTAAGCTCAACCATCTTCGTAGAAAGGAAACTGATTCCTAGAACCTAATAAGCTTATTTCATACAGTATAATGTTTGGCAATGAAGGTTTTTTTTTCTAAAGAAACTACTTTAGAAATGAGGCGAATCTACTAACTTGGACATCTTTTTAGATTACATTAAAAGGAAAGTTTGAACTTGCTAAACTCAACCATCATCGTACAAAGGAAACTGATTCCTAGAACCGAATTAACTTATTTCACACAGTACAGTGTTCGGAACTGAAGATGTTTCTTTTCTAAAGAAAGTACTCTAGAAATGAGGCTAATCTACTAAGTTGTGCAACTTTTTAGATTTCATTAACAAGGAAAGTTTGAACTTGCTTCACTCAACCATCTTCTTTGTAGAAATTAAACTGATTCCTAGAACCTAATTAACTCATTTCACACAGTACAATGTTCGGCAATGAAGATGTTTCTTTTCTCAAGAAACTACTTTAAGAAATGAGGCCAATCTACTAAATTGTGCATCTTTTTAGATTACATTAACAAGGAAAGTTTGAACTTGCTGCACTCAACCATCTTCGTAGAAATTGAACTGATTCCTAGAACCGAATTCACTTATTTCACACAGTACAGTGTTCGGTACTGAAGATGTTTCTTTTCTAAAGAAAATACTTTATAAATGAGACGAATCCACTATCTTGTACATCTTGTTAGATTACACAAACTAGGAAAGTTTGAACTTGATGCACTCAACCTTCTTTGTAGAAATTAAACTGATTCCTAGAAGAGAATTAACTTATTTCACACAGTACAGTGTTCGGTACTGAAGATGTTTCTTTTCTAAACAAAGTACTTTATAAATGAGGCGAATCCACTAACTTGTAAATCTTGTTAGATTACACAAACTAGGAAAGTTTGAACTTGCTGCACTCAACCTTGTTTGTAGGAAAGCAACTGATTCCTAGAACCGAATGAGCTTATTTCACACAGTACAATGTTCGGCAATGAAGATGTTTGTTTTCACAACAAAGTACTTTAAAAATGAGGCGAACTTTCTAACTTGGCCATCGTTTTAGATTACATTAACTAGGAAAGTTTGAACTTGCTGCACTCAACCTTCTTCGTAGAAATTAAACTGATTCCTAGAAGCGAATTAACTTATTTCACACAGTACAGTGTTCGGTACTGAAGATGTTTCTTTTCTAAAGAACCTACTTTAGAAAAGGGGCCAATCTACTAAGTTGTGCATCTTTTTAGATTACATTAACAAGGTAAGTTTGAACTGGCTGCACTCAACCTTCTTTGTAGGAAAGCAAGTGATTCCTAAAACCGAGTGAGCAAATTTCACACAGTACAATGTTCGGTTATAAAGATGTTAATTTTCTCAACAAACTCTTTTACAAATGAGGTGACTCTGCTAACTTGGCCATCTTTTTAGATTACATTAACAAGGAAAGTTTGAACTTGCTGCACTCAACCATCTTCGTAGAAAGGAAACTGATTCCTAGAACCGAATTAACTTATTTCACACAGTACAGTGTTCAGTACTGAAGATGTTTGTTTTCTAAAGAAACCACTTTAGAAATGACGCGAATCCACTAACTTGTACATCTTGTTAGATTACACAAACGAGGAAAGTTTGTACTTGCTGCACTCATCCTCCTTCGTAGGAAAGCAAGTGATTCCTAGAAGCGAACTAGCTCATTACACATAGTATCGTGTTCGGTAATGAAGATGTTTGTTTTCTAAACAAACTACTTTAGAAATGAGGCCAATCTGCTAAGTTGTGCATCTTTTTAGATTACATTAACAAGGGAAGTTTGAACTTGCTGCACTCAACCATCTTCTAAGAAATTAAACTGATTCCTAGAACCGATTTACCTTATTTCACACAGAACAGTGTTCGGTACTGAAGATGTTTCTTTTCTAAAGAAACTACCATAGAAATGAGGCGAATGCACTAACTTGTACATCTTGTTACATTATACAAACTAGGAAAGTTTGAACTTGCTCCACTCAACTTTCTTCGTAGAAATTAAACTGATTCCTAGAACCGAATTAACTTATTTCACACAGTACAGTGTTTGGTACTGAAGATGTTTCTTTTCGAAAGAAAATACTTTAGAAATGAGGCCAATCTACTACGTTGTGCATCTTTTTAGATTACATTAACAAGGAAAGTTTGAACTGGCTGCACTCAACCTTTTTTGTAGGAAAGCAACTGAATTCCAGAACTAAATTAGCTTTTTTCACACAGTACAATGTTCAGCAATGAAGATGTTTGTTTTCTCAACAAACTACCTTACCGATGAGGCAAATCTACTAACTTGGATATCGTTTTAGAGCACATTAACAAGGAAAGTTTAAACTTGCTAAACTCAACCATCTTCGTAGAACGTAAACTGATTCCTAGAACCGAATTAGCTCATTTCACACAGTACTAAGTTTGGCAATTTAGGTTTGTTTTCTAAAGAAACTACTTTAGAAATGAGGCGAATCTACTAACTTGGACATCTTTTTAGATTACATTAACAAGGAAAGTTCGAACTTGCTAAACTCAACCATCTTCGTAGAAAGGAAACTGATTCCTAGAACCGAATTAACTTATTTCACCCAGTACAGTGTTCGGTACTGAAGATGTTTGTTTTCTAAAGAAACAAAGTTAGAAATGACGCGAATCCACTAACTTGTACATCTTGTTAGATTACACAAACTAGGAAAGTTTGAACTTGCTGCATTCAACCATCTTCGTAGAAATTAAACTGATTCCTACAAGCGAATTAACTCATTTCACACAGTACAGTGTTCGGTACTGAAGTTGTTTCTTTTCTAAAGAAACTACTTTAGAAATGAGGCCAATCTACTAAGTTGTGCATCTTTTTAGATTCCATTAACAAGGAAAGTTTGAACTGGCTGCACTCAACCTTCTTTGTAGGAAAGCAAGTGATTCCTAGAACCGAATTAGCTTTTTTCACACAGTACAATGTTTGGCAATGAAGATGTTTGTTTTCTCAAGAAACTACTTTACATATGAGGCAAATCTACTAACTTGGCCATATTTTTAGATTACATTAACAAGGAAAGTTTGAACTTGCTGCACTCAACCATATTCGTAGAAATTAAACTGATTCCTAGAAGCGAATTCACTTATTTCACACAGTACAGTGTTCGGTACTGAAGATGTTTCTTTTCTAAAGAAAAAACTTTAGAAATGAGGCCAATCTACTAAGTTTTGCATCTTTTTAGATTACATTAACAAAGAAAGTTTGATCTTGCTGCACTCAACATTCTTTGTAGGAAAGCAACTGAATTCTAGAACCGAATAAGCTTTTTTCACACAATACAATGTTCGGCAATGAAGATGTTTGTTTTCTCAACAAACTACTATACAAATGAGGCGACTCTTCTAACTTGGCCATCTTTTGAGATTACATTAAAAAGGAAAGTTTGAACTTGCTGCACTCAACCTTCTTCGTAGAAATGAAACTGATTCCTAGAAGCGAATTAAGTTATTTCACACAGTACAGTGGTCGACACTGAAGATGTTTCTTTTCGAAAGAAACTACTTTAGAAATGAGGCCAATCTACTAAGTTGTGAATCTTTTTAGATTACATTAACAAGGAAAGTTTGAACTTGCTGCACTCAACCTTCTTTGTAGGAAAGCAAGTGATTCCTAGAACCGAATGAGCTTATTTCACACAGTATAAGGTTTGGCAATAAAGATGTTAATTTTCTCAACAAACTACTTTACAAATGAGGTGAATGTGGTAACTTGGCCATCTTTTTAGATTACATTAACAAGGAAAGTTTGAACTTGCTGCACTCAACCATCTTCGTAGAAAGGAAACTGATTCCTAGAACAAAATTAACTTATTTCACACAGGACACTGTTCAGTACTGATGATGTTTGTTTTCTAAAGGAACTACTTTAGAAATGACGTGAATCCACTAACTTGTACATCTTGTTAGATTACACAAACTAGTAAAGTTTGACTTGCTGCACTCAACCTTCTTCGTATGAAAGCATGTGATTCCTAGAACCGAACTAGCTCATTTCAAATTGTACAGTGTTCGGTAATGAAGATGTTTGTTTTCTAAACAAACTACTTTAGAAACGAGGCCAATCTACTAAGTTGTGCATATTTTTGGATTACATTAACAAGGAAAGTTTGAACTTGCTGCACTCAACCTTCTTCAGAGAAATTAAACTGATTCCTAGAAGCTTAATTAACTTATTTCACACAGTACAGTGTTCGGTACTGAAGATGTATCTTTATAAAAGAAACTACTTTAGAAATGAGGCCAATCTACTAAGTTGTGCATCTTTTTAGATTACATTAACACGGAAAGTTTTAACTTTCTGCACTCAACCGTCTTTGTAGGAAAGGAACTGATTTCTAGAACCGAATTAACTTTTTCCACACAGTACAATGTTCCGCAATGAAGATGTTTGTTTTCTCAACAAACTACTTTATCAATGAGGCAAATCTACTAACTTGGACATCTTTTTTGATTACATTAACAAGGAAAGTTTGAACTTGCTAAGCTCAACCATCTTCGTAGAAAGGAAACTGATTCCTAGAACCGAATAAGCTTATTTCATACAGTATAATGTTTGGCAATGAAGGTTTTTTTTTCTAAAGAAACTACTTTAGAAATGAGGCGAATCTACTAACTTGGACATCTTTTTAGATTACATTAAAAGGAAAGTTTGAACTTGCTAAACTCAACCATCATCGTACAAAGGAAACTGATTCCTAGAAGCGAATTAACTTATTTCACACAGTACAGTGTTCGGTACTGAAGATGTTTCTTTTCTAAAGAAATTACTTTAGAAATGAGGCCAATCTACTAACTTGTGCATGTTTTTAGATTCCATTAACAAGGAAAGTTTGAACTTGCAGCACTCAACCTTCTTTGTAGGAAAGCAACTGATTCCTAGAACCAAATGAGCTTATTACACACAGTACAATGTTCGGCAATGAAGATGTTTGTTTTCTCAACAAAGAACTTTACAAATCAGGCGAATCTTCTAACTTGGCCATCTATTTAGATTACATTAACAAGGAAAGTTTGAACTTGCTGCACTCAACCATCTTCGTAGAAAGGAAACTGATTCCTAGAACCGAATTAACTTATTTCACACAGTACAGTGTTCACTACTGAAGATGTTAGTTTTATAAGGAAACCACTTTAGAAATGACGCGAATCCACTAACTTGTAAATCTTTTTATATTACACAAACGAGGAAAGTTTGAAATTGCTGCACTCAACCTTCTTTGTAGGAAAGCAAGTGATTCCTAGAACCGAACTAGCTCATTTCACATAGTATAGTGTTCGGTAATGAAGATGTTTGTTTTCTAAACAAACTACTTTAGACATGAGGCCAATCTACTAAGTTGTGCAACTTTTCAAATTACATTAAAAAGGAAAGTTTGAATTTGCTGCACTCAACCTTCTTTGTAGGATAGCAACTGATTCCTAGAACCGAATGAGCCTATTTCCCCAGTACAATGTTTGGCAATGAAGATGTTTGTTTTCTCAACAAACTACTTTACAAATGAGGCGAATCTACTACCTTGGCCACCTTTTTAGATTACATTAACAAGGAAAGTTTGAACTTGCTGCAGTCAACCATCTTCGTAGAAATTAAACTGTTTTCCTACAACCGAATTACCTTATTTCACACAGTACAGTGTTCTGTACTGAAGATGTTTCTTTTCTAAAGAAATTACTTTAGAAATGAGGCGAATCCCCTAAGTTGTGCACCTTTTTAGAATACATTAACAAGGAATGTTTGACCTTGCTACACTCAACCGTCTTTATAGGAAAGCAACTAAATTCTAGATCCGAATTAGCTTTTTTCACACAGTGCAGTGTTCCACAATGAAGATGTTTGTGTTCTCAACAAACTACTTTACAAATCAGGTGAATCTACTAACTTGGCCATCTTTGCAGATTACATTAAGAAGGAAAGTATGAATTTCCTGCACTCAACCATCTTCGTAGAAATTAAACTGATTCCTGGAAGCCAATTAACTTATTTCACACAGTACAGTGTTCGGTACTGAAGATGTTTCGTTTCTAAAGAAATTACTTTAGAAATGAGGCAAATCCACTAAGTTGTGCATCTTTTTAGATTACATTAACAAGGAATGTTTGAAATTGCTGCACTCAACCGTCTTTGTAGGAAAGCGACTCAATTCCAGATTCGAATTAACTTTTTTCACACAGTACAATATTCCGCAATGAAGATATCTGTTTTCTCAACAAACTACTTTACAAATGAGTCAAATCTACTAACTTGTACATCTTGTTAGATTACACAAACTAGGAAAGTTTGAACTTGCTGCACTCAACCTTCTTCGTAGGAAAGCAAGTGATTCCTAGAATCGAACTAGCTCATTTCACATAGTATAGTGTTCGGTAATGAAGATGTTTGTTTTCTAAACAAACTGCTTTAGAAATGAGGCCAATCTACTAAGTTGTGCATCTTTTCAGATTACAGTAACAAGGAAAGTTTGAACTTGCTGCACTCAACCTTCTGTATAGGAAAGCAACTGATTCCTAGAAACGAATGAGCTTATTTCACACAGAACAATGTTTGGCAATGAAGATGTTTGTTTTCTCAACAAACTACTTTACAAATGAGGCGAATCTACTAACTTGCTGCACTCAACCATCTTCATAGAAATTAAAGTGATTCCTAGAAGCAAATTCACTTATTTCACACAGTACAGTGTTAGGTACTGAAGATGTTTCTTTTCTAAAGAAACTACTTTAGAAATATGGCGAATCAACTAACTTTTACATCTTGTTAGATTACACAAACTAGGAACGTTTGAACTTACTGCACTCAACCTTCTTCGTAGGAAAGCAAGTGATTCCTAGAACGGAACTAGCTTATTTCACATAGTACAGTGTTTGGTAATGAAGATGTTTGTTTTCTAAACAAACTACTTTAGAAATGAGGCCAATCTACTAAGTTGTGCATCTTTTTAGATTACATTAACAAGGAAAGTTTGAACTTCTGCACTCAACATTCTTTGTAGGAAAGCAACTGATTACTAGAACCGAATGAGCTTATTTCACACAGTACAATATTCGGTAATGAAGATGTTTGTTTTCTCAACAAAGTACCTTACAAATGAGGTGAATCTGCTAACTTGGCCATATTTTAGATTACATTAACAGGGAAAGTTTGAACTTGCTGCACTCAACCATCTTCATAGAAAGGAAACTGATTCCTAGAACCGAAATAACTTATTTCACACAGTACAGTGTTCAGTACTGAAGATGTTTGTTTTCTAAACAAACCACTTTAGAAACGACTCAAAATCACTAACTTGTACATCTTGTTAGATTACACAAACTAGGAAAGTTTGAACTTGCTGCACTCAACCTTCTTTGTAGGAAAGCAAGTGATTCCTAGAACCGAACTAGCTCATTTCACATAATACAGTATTCGGTAATGAAGATGTTTGTTTTCTAAACAAACTACTTTAGAAATGAGGCCAATCTACTAAGTTGTGCAACTTTTCAGATTACATTAACAAGGAAAGTTTGAACTTACTGAACTCAACCTTCTTTGTAGGAAAGCAACTGATTCCTAGAACCAAATGAGCTCATTTCACACAGTACAATGTTTGGCAATTAAGATGTTTGTTTTCTCAACAAACTAATTTACAACTGAGGCGAATCTACTAACTTGGCCATCTTTTTAGTTTACATTGAAAGGAAAGTTTGAACTTGCTGCACTCAAACAACTTCGTAGAAATTAAACTGATTCCTAGAAGCGAATTCACTTATTTCACACAGTACAGCATTCAGTACTGAAGTTGTTTCTTTTCTAAAAAAACTACTTTAGAAATGAGGCGAATCCACTAACTTGTACATCTTGTTAGATACACAAACTAGGAATGTTTGAACTTCCTGCACTCAACCTTCTTCGTAGGAAAGCACGTCATTCCTAGAACCGAACTAGTTCATTTCACATAATACACTGTTCCGTAATGAAGATGTTTGTTTTCTCAACAAACAACTTTACCAATGAAGCAAATTTACTAACTTGGATATCTTTTTAGATCACATTAACTAGGAAAGTTTGAACTTGATAAACTCAACCATCTTCGTAGAAAGTAAACTGATTCCTAGAACCGAATTAGCTCATTTCAAACAGTACAAAGTTTGGCAATGAATTTTTGTTTTCTAAAGAAACTACTTTAGAAATGAGGCGAATCTACTAACTTGGACCTCTTTTTAGATTACATTAACAAGGAAAGTTTGAAGTTGCTAAACTCAACGATCTTCAGAGAAAGGAAACTGATTCCTAGAACCGGACTAACTTATTTCACACAGTACAGTGCTCAGTACTGAAGATGTTTGTTTTCTAAAGAAACCACTTTAGAAACGACGCGAAACCACTAACTTGTACATCTTGTTAGATTACACAAACTAGGAAAGTTTGAACTTGCTGCACTCAACCTTCTTTGTAGGAAAGCAAGTGATTCCTAGAACCGAACTAGCTCATTTCACATAGTACAGTATTCGGTAATGAAGATGTTTGTTTTCTAAACAAACTACTTTAGAAATGAGGCCAATCTACTAAGTTGTGCATCTTTTCAGATTACATTAAGAAGGAAAGTTTGAACTTGCTGCACTCAACCTTCTTCGTAGGAAAGCAAGTGATTCCTAGAACCGAACTAGCTCATTTCACATAGTATAGTGTTCGGTAATGAAGATGTTTGTTTTGGAAACAAACTACTTTACAAATGAGGCCAATCTACTAAGTTGTACAACTTTTCAGATTACATTATCAAGGAAAGTTTGAACTTGCTGCACTCAACCTTCTTTGTAGGAAAGCAACTGATTCCTAGAACCGAATGAGCTTATTTCACACAGTACAATGTTTGGCAATGAAGATGTTTGTTTTCTCAACAAACTACTTTACAACTGAGGCGAATCTACTAACTTGGCCATCTTTTTAGATTACATTAAAAAGAAAAGTTTGAACTGGCTGCACTCAACCTTCTTTGTAGGAAAGCAACTGATTCCTAGAACCGAATGAGCTTATTTCACACAGTACAATGTTTGGGAATGAAGATGTTTGTTTTTCAACAAACTACTTTACAACTGAGGCGAATCTACTAACTTGGCCATCTTTTTAGATTACATTAACAAGGAAAGTTTGAACTTGCTGCACTCAACCATCTTCGTAGAAATTGAACTGATTCCTAGAAGCGAATTCACTTATTTCACACAGTACAGTGTTCGGTACTGAAGATGTTTCTTTTCTAAAGAAACTACTTTAGAAATGAGGCCAATCTACTACGTTGTGCATCTTTTTAGACCACATTAACAAGGAAAGTTTGAACTGGCTGCACTCAACCTTCTTTGTAGGAAAGCAACTGAATTCTAGAACTAAATTGGCTTTTTCCACACAGAACAATGTTCGGCAATGAAGATGTTTGTTTTTTCAACAAACTATTTTACAAATGAGTCCAATCTACTAACTTGGACATCTTTTTAGATTACATTAACAAGGAAAGTATGAACTTGCTAAACTCAACCATCTTTGTAGAAAGTAAACTGATTTCTAGAACCGAATTAGCTCATTTCACACAGTACAAATTTTGGCAATGAAGGTTTGTTTTCTAAAGAAACTACTTTAGCAATGAGGTGAATCTACTATCTTGGACATCGTTTTAGATTACATTAACAAAGAAAGTTTGAACTTGCTAAACTCAACCATCTTCGTAGAAAGGAAACTGATTCCCAGAACTGAATGAACTTATTTCACACAGTACAGTTTTTGGTACTGAAGATGTTTGTTTTCTAAAGAAACTAATTTAGAAATTATGCGAATCCACTAACTTATAGATCTT
The DNA here is from genome assembly GCA_036365145.1 of Orientallactaga sibirica. Classification (NCBI taxonomy): domain Eukaryota; kingdom Metazoa; phylum Chordata; class Mammalia; order Rodentia; family Dipodidae; genus Orientallactaga; species Orientallactaga sibirica. The sequence goes on along the minus strand of JAEOAD010001278.1, from coordinate 14,964 downwards.
GTTAGATTACACAAACTAGGAAAGTTTCAACTTGCTGCACTCAACCTTCTTCGTAGGAAAGCAAGTGATTCCTAGAACGGAACTAGCTTATTTCACATAGTACAGTGTTCGGTAATGAAGATGTTTGTTTTCTGAACAAACTACTTTAGAAATGAGGCCAATCTACTAAGTTGTGCATCTTTTTAGATTACATTCACAAGGAAAGTTTGAACTTACTGCACTCAACCTTCTTTATAGGAAAGCAACTGATTCCTAGAACCGAATGAGCTTATTTCACACAGTACAATGTTCGGCAATGAAGGTATTTGTTTTCTCAACAAAGTACTTTACAAATGAGGCGAATCTTCTAACTTGGCCATCTTTTTAGATTACATTAACAAGGAAAGTTTGAACTTGCTGCACTCAACCTTCTTTATAGGAAAGCAACTGATTCCTAGAATCGAATGAGCTTATTTCACACAGTACAATGTTCGGCAATGAAGATGTTTGTTTTCTCAACAAAGTACTTTACAAGTGAGGCGAATCTTCTAACTTGGCCATCTTTTTAGATTACATTAAGAAGGAAAGTTTGAACTTGCTGCACTCAACCATCTTCATAGAAAGGAAACTGACTCCTAGAAGCGAATTCACTTATTTCACACAGTACAGTGTTCGGTACTGAAGTTGTTTCTTTTCTAAAAAAACTACTTTAGAAATGAGGCGCATCCACTAACTTGTACATCTTGTTAGATTACACAAACTAGGAAAGTTTGAACTTGCTGCACTCAACCTTCTTCGTAGAAATTAGACTTATTCCTAGAAGCGAATTAACTTATTTCACACAGTACAGTGTTCGGGACTGAAGATGTTACTTTTCTAAAGAAACTACTTAAACAATGAGGCCAATCTACTAAGTTGTGCATCTTTTTAGATTACATTAACAAGGAAATTTTGAACTTACTGCACTCAACCATTTTTGTAGGAAAGCAAGTGATTCCTAGAACCGAATGAGCTTATTTAACACAGTACAATGATTGGCAATAAAGATGTTAATTTTCTCAACAAACTACTTTACAAATGAGGTGACTCTGCTAACTGTTCCATCTTCTTAGATTACATTAACTAGGAACGTTTGAATTTGCTGCACTCAACCGTCTTCGTTCAAAGGAAACTGATTCCTAGAACCAAATTAACTTATTTCACACAGTACAGTGTTCGGTACTGAAGATGTTTCTTTTCTAAAGAAACAACTTTAGAAATGAGGCGAATCCACTAACTTGTACATCTTGTTAGATTACACAAACTAGGAAAGTTTGAACTTGCTGCACTCAACCTTCTTCGTAGGAAAGCAAGTGATTCCTAGAACGGAACTAGCTTATTTCACATAGTACAGTGTTCTGTAATGAAGATGTTTCTTTTGTAAAGAAACTACTTTAGAAATGAGGCCAATCTACTAACTTGTGCATCTTTTTAGATCACATTAACAAGGAAAGTTTGAACTTGCTGCACTCAACCTGCTTTGTAGGAAAGCAACTGATTCCTAGAACCGAATGAGCTTATTTCACACAGTACAATGTTTGGCAATGAAGATGTTTGTTTTCTCAATAAACTACTTTACAAATGAGGTGAATCTACTAACTTGGCCATCTTTTTAGATTACATTAACAAGGAAAGTTTGAACATGCTGCACTCAACTTTCTTGGTAGAAATTAAACTGATTCTTAGAAGCGAATTAACTTATTTCACACTGTACAGTGTTCGGTACTGAAGATGTTTCTTTTCTAAAGAAACTACGTTAGAAATGAGGCCAATCTACTAAGTTGTGCAACTTTTTCGATTACATTAACAAGGAAAGTTTGAACTTGCTGCACTCAATCTTCTTTGTAGGAAAGCAAGTCATTCCTATAACCGAATGAGCTTATTTCACACAGTACAATGTTCGGCAATAAAGATGTTAATTTTCTCAACAAACTATTTTACAAATGAGGTGAATCTGCTAACGTGGCCATCTTTTTAGATTACATTAACAAAGAAAGTTTGAACTTGCTTCAGTTAACCATCTTCGTAGAAAGGAAACTGATTCCAAGAAAAGAATTAACTTATTTCACACAGTACAGTGTTCAGTACTGAAGATGTTTGTTATCTAAAGAAACCACTTTAGAAATGACGCGAATCCACTAACTTGTACGTCCTGTTAGATTACACAAACGAGGAAGTTTGAACTTGCTGCACTCAACCTTCTTCGTAGGAAAGCAAGTGATTCCTAGAACCGAACTAGCTCATTTCACATAGTATAGTGTTCGGTCATGAAGATGTTTGTTTTGTAAACAAACTAATTTAGAAATGAGGCCAATCTACTACGTTGTGAAACTTTTCAGATTACATTAACAAGGAAAGTTTGAACTTGCTGCACTCAACCATCTTCGTAGAAATTAAACTGATTCCTAGAACCGATTTACCTTATTTCACACTGTACAGTGTTCAGTACTGAAGATGTTTCTTTTCTAAAGAAACTACTTTAGAAATGAGGCGAATACACTAACTTGTACATCTTGTTAGATTTCACAAACTAGGAAAGTTTGAACTTGCTGCACTCAACCTTTTTCGTAGGAACGCAAGTAATTCCTAGAACCGAACTAGCTCATTTCAAATAGTATAGTGTTCGGTAATGAAGATATTTGTTTTGTAAACAAACTTCTTTAGAAATGACGCCAATCTACTAAGTTGTGCAACTTTTCAGAATACATTAACAAGGAAAGTTTGAACTTGCTGCACTCAACCCTCTTTGTAGGAAAGCAACTGATTCCTAGAACCGAATGAGCTTATTTCACACAGTACAATGTTCAGCAATAAAGATGTTAATTTCTCAACAAACTACTTTACAAATGAGGTGAATCTGCTAACGTGGCCATCTTTTTAGATTACATTAACAAAGAAAGTTTGAACTTGCGGCACTCAACCATCTTCGTAGAAAGGAAACTGATTCCTAGAACCGATTTAACTTATTTCACACAGTACAGTGTTCAGTACTGAAGATGTTTGTTTTCTAAAGAAACCACTTTAGAAACGACGCGAATCCACTAACTTGTACGTCTTCTTAGATTACACAAACGAGGAAACATTGAACTTACTGCACTCAACCTTCTTCGTAGGAAAGCAAGTGATTCCTAGAACCGAACTAGCTCATTTCACATAGTATAGTGTTCGGTCATGAAGATGTTTGTTTTGTAAACAAACTACTTTAGAAATGAGGCCAATCTACTACGTTGTGCAACTTTTGAGATTACATTAACAAGGAAAGTTTGAACTTGCTGGACTCAACCATCTTCATAGAAATTAAACTGATTCCTAGAACCGATTTACCTTATTTCACACAGTACAGTATTCAGTACTGAAGATGTTTCTTTTCTAAAGAAACTACTTTAGAAATGAGGCGAATGCACTAACTTGTACATCTTGTTAGATTTCACAAACTAGGAAAGTTTGAACTTCCTGCACTCAACTATTTCGTAGGAAAGCAAGTAATTCCTAGAACCGAACTAGCTCAATTCAAATAGGATAGTGTTCGGTAATGAAAATGTTTGTTTTGTAAACAAACTACTTTAGAAACGAGGCCAATCTACTAAGTTGTGCAACTTTTCAGATTACATTAACAAGTAAAGTTTGAACATGCTGCACTCAACCTTCTTTGTAGGAAAGCAACTGATTCCTAGAACTGAATGAGCTTATTTCACACAGTACAATGTTTGGCAATGAAGATGTTTGTTTTCTCAACAAACTACTTTACAAATGAGGTGAATCTACTAACATGGCCATCTTTTTAGTTTACATTAACAAGGAAAGTTTGAACTTGCTAAACTCAACCATCTTCGTAGAAAGGAAACTGATTCCTAGAACCGATTTACCTTATTTCACACAATACAGTGTTCGGCACTGAAGATGTTTCTTTTCTAAAGAAACTAATTTAGAAATGACGCGAATCCACTAACTTGTACATCTTGTTAGATTACACAAACTAGGAAAGTTTGAACTTGCTGCACTGAACCTTCTTCGTAGGAAAGCAAGTGATTCCTAGAACAGAACTAGCTTATTTCACGTAGTATAGTGTTCGGTAATGAAGATGTTTGTTTTGTCAACAAACTACTTTAGAAATGAGGCCAATCTACTAAGTTGTGCATCTTTTCAGATTACATTAACAAGGAAAGTTTGAACTTGCTGCACTCAACCTTCTTTGTAGGAAAGCAAGTGATTCCTAGAACCGAATGAGCTTATTTCACACAGTACAATGTTCGGCAATGAAAATGTTTGTGTTCTCAACAAAGTACTTTACAAAAGAGGTGAATCTTCTAAGTTGGCCATCTTTTTAGATTACATTAACAAGGAAAGTTTGATCTTGCTGCACTCAACCTTCTTCGTAGAAATTAAACTGATTCCTAGAAGCGAATTAACTTATTTCACACAGTACAGTGTTCGGTACTGAAGATGTTTCTTTTCTAAAGAAACTACTTACACAATGAGGCCAATCTACTAAGTTGTGCATCTTTTTAGATTACATTAACAAGGAAAGTTTGAACTTGCTGCACTCAACCTTTTTTGTAGGAAAGCAAGTGATTCCTAGAACCGAATGAGCTTATTTAACACAGTACAATGATTGGCAATAAAGATGTTAATTTTCTCAACAAACTACTTTACAAATGAGGTGACTCTGCTAACTGGGCCATCTTCTTAGATTACATTAACTAGGAACGTTTGAATTTGCTGCACTCAACCATCTTCCTTCAAAGGAAACTGATTCCTAGAACCGAATTAACTTATTTCACACAGTACAGTGTTCAGTACTGAAGATGTTTCTTTTCTAAAGAAACTACTTTAGAAATGAGGCGAATCCACTAACTTGTACATCTTGTTAGATTATACAAACTAGGAAAGTTTGAACTTGCTGCACTCAACCTTCTTCGTAGGAAAGCAAGTGATTCCTAGAACCGAACTAGCTCATTTCACATAGTATAGTGTTCGTTAATGAAGATGTTTGTTTTCTAAACAAACTACTTTAGAAATGAGGCCAATCTACTAAGTTGTGCAAATTTTCAGATTACATTAACAAGGAAATTTGAACTTGATGCACTCAACCTGCTTTGTAGGAAAGCAACTGCTTCCTAGAACCGAATGAGCTTATTTCACACAGTATAATGTTCGGCAATGAAGATGTTTGTTTTCACAACAAAGTACTTTACAAATGAGGCGAATCTTCTAACTTGGCCATCTTTTTAGATTGCATTAACAAGGAAAGTTTGAACTTGCTGCACTCAACCTTCTTCGTAGAAATTAAACTGATTCCTAGAAGCGAATTAACTTATTTCACACAGTACAGTGTTCAGTACTGAAGATTTTTCTTTTCTAAAGAAACTACTTTAGAAATGAGGCCAATCTACTAAGTTGTGCATCTTTTTAGATTACATTAACAAGGAAAGTTTGAACTTGCTGCACTCAACCGTCTTTTTAGGAAAGCAACTGAATTCTAGAACCGAATGAGCTTTTTCACACAGTACAATGTTCGGCAATGAAGATGATTGTTTTTTCAACGAACTACTTTACCAATGAGGCAAATCTACTAACTTGGACATCTTTTTAGATTACATTAACAAGGAAAGTTTGAACTTGCTAAACTCAACCGTCTTCACAGAAATTAAACTGATTCCTAGAACCGAAATAACTTATTTCAAATAGTTCAGTGTTTGGAACTGAAGATGTTTCTTTTCGGAAGGACCTACGTTAGAAATGAGGCAAATCCACTAACTTGTACATATTGTTAGATTACACAAACTAGGAAACTTTGAACTTGCTGCACTCAACCTTCTTCATAGAAAGTAAACCGATACCTAGAAGCGAATTAACTCATTTCACACAGTACAGTGTTCGGTACTGAAGATGTTTCTTTTCAAAGAAACGACTTTAGAAATGAGGCCAATCTGCTAAGTTGTGCATCTTTTTAGATTACATTAACAAGGAAGGTTTGAACTTGCTGCACTCAACCTTCTTTCTAGGAAAGCAACTGATTCCTAGAACCGAATGAGCTTATTTCACACAGTACAATGTTCGGCAGTAAAGATGTTAATTTTCTCAAAAAACTACCTTACCAATGAGGTGAATCTGCTAACTTGGCCATCTTTTTATATTACATTGACCATAAAAGTTTGAACTTGCTGCACTAAACCATCTTCGGAGAAAGGAGACTGATTCCAAATCCGATTTAACTTATTTCACACAGTACAGTGCTCACTACTGAAGATGTTTGTTTTCTGAAGAAACCACTTTAGAAACGACACAAAACCACTAATTTGTACATCTTGTTAGATTACACAAACGAGGAAAGTTTGAACTTGCAGCACTCAACCTTCTTTGTAGGAAAGCAAGTGATTCCTAGAACCGAACTAGCTCATTTCACATAGTACAGTGTTCGGTAATGAAGATGTTTGTTTTCTGAACAAACTACTTTAGACATGAGGCCAATCTACTAAGTTGTGCATCGTTTCAGATTACATTAACAAGGAAAGTGTGAACATGCTGCACTCAACCTTCATTATCGGAAAGCGACTGATTCCTAGAACCGAATGAGCTTATTTCACAGAGTAGAATGTTTGGCAATGAAGATGTTTGTTTCCTCAACAAACTACTTTAGAAATGAGGCGAATCTACTAACTTGGCCATCTTTTTAGATTACATTAACAAGGAATGTTTGAACTTGCTGCACTCACCCTTCTTTGTACGAAAGCAACTGATTCCTAGAACCGAATGAGCTTATTTCACACAGTACAAGGTTCGGCAATGAAGATGTTTGATTTCTCAACAAAGTACTTTACAAATGAGGCGAATCTTCTAACTTTGCCATCTTTTTAGATTACATTAACAAGGAAAGTTTGAACTTGCTGCACTCAACCTTCTTCGTAGAAATTAAACTGATTCCTAGAAGCGAATTAACTTATTTCACACAGTACAGTGTTCGGTACTGAAGATGTTTCTTTTCTAAAGAAACTACTTTAGAAATGAGGCCAATCTACTAAGTTGTGCATCTTTTTAGATTACATTAACAAGGAAAGTGTGAACATGCTGCACTCAACCTTCATTATCGGAAAGCGACTGATTCCTAGAACCGAATGAGCTTATTTCACAGAGTAGAATGTTTGGCAATGAAGATGTTTGTTTCCTCAACAAACTACTTTAGAAATGAGGCGAATCTACTAACTTGGCCATCTTTTTAGATTACATTAAAAAGGAAAGTTTGAACTGGCTGCACTCAACCTTCTTTGTAGGAAAGCAACTGATTCCTATAACCGAATGAGCTTATTTCACACAGTACAATGTTCGGCTATAAAGATGTTAATTTTCTCAACAAACTATTTTACAAATGAGGTGACTCTGCTAACTTGGCCATCTTTTTAGATTACATTAACAAGGAAAGTTTTAACTTGCTGCACTCAACCATCTTCGTAGAAAGGAAACTGATTCCTAGAACCGAAATCACTTATTTAACACAGTACAGTGTTCAGTACTGAAGATGTTTGTTTTCTAAAGAAACCACTTTAGAAACGACACGAATCTACTAACTTGTACATCTTGTTAGATTACACAAACGAGGAAAGTTTGAACTTGCTGCACTCATCCTTCTTCGTTGGAAAGCAAGTGATTCCTGGAACCGAACTAGCTCATTTCAAATAGTAGATTGTTCGGTAATGAAGATGTTTGTATTGTAAACACACAACTTTAGAAATGAGGCAAATCTACTAAGTTGTTCATCTTTTCAGATTACATTAACAAGGAAAGTTTGAACTTGCTGCATTCAACCTTCTTTGAAGGAAAGCAACTGATTCCTAGAACCGAATGAGCTTATTTCACACAGTACAATGTTTCGCAATGAAGATGTTTGTTTCTCAACAAACTACTTTACAAATGTGGCGAATCTACTAACTTGGCGATCTTTTTAGATTACATTAACAAGGAAAGTTTGAACTTGCTGCAATCAACCATCTTCGTAGAAATTAAACTGATTCCTAGAAGCGAATTCACTTATTTCACACAGTAAAGTTTTCGGTACTGTAGAAGTTTCTTTTCGAAAGAAACTACTTTAGAAATGAGACGAATCCACTAACTTGTACATCTTGTTAGATTACACAAACTAGGAAAGTTTGAACTTGCTGCACTCAACCTTCTTCGTAGGAAAGCAAGTGATTCCTAGAACGGAACTAGTTTATTTCACATAGCACAGTGTTTGGTAATGAAGATGTTTGTTTTCTAAACAAACTACTTTAGAAATGAGGCCAATCTACTAAGTTGTGCATGTTTTTAGATTACATTAACAAGGAAAGTTTGAACTTGTTGCACTCACCCTGCTTTGTAGAAAAGCAACTGATTCCTAGAACAGAATGAGCTTATTTCACACAGTACAGTGTGCGGCAATGAAGATGTTTGTTTTCCAAACAAAGTACTTTACAAATGAGGCCAATCTTCTAACTTGGCCATCTTTTTAGATTACATTGACAAGGAAAGTTTGAACTTGCTGCACTCCACCTTCTTCGTAGAAATTAAACTGATTCCTAGAAATTAATTAACTTATTTCACACTGTACAGTGTTCGTACTGAAGATGTTTCTTTTCTAAAGAAACTACTTTAGAAAGGAGGCCAATCTACTGAGTTTTGCATCTTTTTAGATTACATTTCCAAGGAAAGTTTGAACTTGCTGCACTCAACCTTCTTTGTAGGAAAGCAAGTGATTCCTAGAACCGAATGAGCTTATTTCACACAGTACAATGTTCGGCAATAAAGATGTTAATTTTCGCAACAAACTACTTTACAAATGAGGAGACTGTGGTAGCTTAGCCATCTTTTTAGATTACATTAACAAGAAAAGTTTGAACGTGCTGCACTCAACCATCTTCGTAGAAAGGAAACTGATTCCTAGAACCGAATTAACTTATTTCACACAGTATAGTTTTCGGTACTGAAGATGTTTGTTTTGTAAAGAAACTAATTTAGAAATGACGTGAAACCACTAACTTGTACATATTGTGAGATTTCACAAACTAGGAAAGTTTGAACTTGCTGCACTCAACCTTCTTCGTAGGAAAGCAACTGATTCCTAGAACCGAATGAGCTTATTTCATACAGTACAATGTTCGGCAATGAATATGTTTGTTTTCTCAACAAAGTACTTTACAAATGAGGCGAATCTTCTAACTTGGTTTTCTTTTTAGATTACATTAACAAGGAAAGTTTGAACTTGCTGCACTCAACCATCTTCGTAGAAAGGAAACTGATTCCTCGAACCGAATTAACTTATTTCACACAGTACAGTGTTCGGTACTGAATATGTTTGTTTTCTAAAGAAACTAATTTAGAAATGACCCGAATCCACTAACTTGTACATCTTGTTAGATTACACAAAGTAGGAAAGTTTGAAATTGCTGCACTCAACAATCTTCGTAGAAATTAAACTGATTCCTAGAAGCGAATTAACTCATTTCACACAGTACAGTGTTCGGTAGAAGATGTTTCTTTTCTAAAGAAACTACTTTAGAAATGAGGCCAATCTACTAAGTTGTGCATCTTTTTAGATTACATTAACAAGGAAAGTTTGAACTTGCTGCACTCAACCTTCTTTGTAAGAAAGCAACTGATTCCTAGAACCGAATGAGCTTATTTCACACAGTAAAATGTTAAGCCAATAAAGATTTTAATTTTCTCAACAAACTACCTTACAAATGATGTGAATCTGCTACCTTGGCCATATTTTTAGATTACATTAAGAAGGAAAGTTTGAACTTGCTGCACTCAACCATCTTTGTAGAAACAAAACTGATTCCTAGAACCGAAATAACTTATTTCACACAGTACAGTGCACAGTACTGAAGATGTTTGTTTTCTAAAGAAACCACTTTAGAAACGACTTGAAACCACTAACTAGTACATCTTTTTAGATTACACGAACTAGGAAAGTTTGAACTTGCTGCACTCAACATTCTTTGTACGAAAGCAAGTGATTCCTAAAATCGAACTAGCTCATTTCACATAGTACAGTATTCGGTAATGAAGATGTTTGTTTGCTAAACAAACTACTTTAGAAAGGAGGCCAATCTACTAAGTTGTGCATCTTTTCAGATTACATTAACAAGGAAAGTTTGAACTTGCTGCACTCAACCTTCTTTATAGCAAAGCAACTGATTCCTATAACCGAATGAGCTTATTTCACACAGTATAATGTTTGGCAATGAAGATGTTTGTTTTCTCAACATACTACTTTACAAATGAGGTGAATCTACTAACTTGGCCATCTTTTTAGATTACACAAACTAGGAAAGTTTGAACTTGCTGCACTCAACCATCTTCGTAGAAATTAAACTGATTCCTAGAAGCGAATTCACTTATTTCACACATTACAGTGTTCAGTACTGAAGATGTTTCTTTTCTAAAGAAACTACTTTAGAAATGAGGCAAATTCACTAACTTGTACATCTTGTTAGATTACACAAACTAAAAAAAGTTTGAACTTGCTGCACTCAACCTTCTTAGTAGGAAAGCAAGTGATTAGTAGAACGGAACTAGCTTATTTCACACAGTACAGTGTTCAGTACTGAAGATGTTTCTTTTCTAAAGACACTACTTTAGAAATGAGGCCAATCTACTAAGTTGTGCATCTTTTTAGATTACATTAACAAGGTAAGTTTGAACTTGCTGCACTCAACCTTCTTTGTAGGAAACCAAGTGATTCCTAGAACCGAATGAGCTTATATCACACAGTACAATGTTCGGCTGTAAAGATGTTATTTTTCTCAGCAAAGTATTTTACAAATGAGGTGACTCTTCTAACTTGGCCATCTTTATAGATTACATAAACAAGGAAAGTTTGAACTTGCTGCACTCAACCATCTTCGGAGAAAGGAAACTGATTCCTAGAACCGAATTAACTTATTTCACACAGTACAGTGTTCAGTACTGAAGATGTTTGTTTTGTAAAGAAACCACTTTAGAAACGAAGCGAATCCACTAACTTGTACATCGTGTTAGATTACACAAACGAGGAAAGTTTGAATTTGCTGCACTCATCCTTCTTCGTAAGAAAGCAAGTGATTCCTAGAACCGAACTAGCTCATTTCACATAGTATAGTGTTCGGTAATGAAGATGTTTGTTTTGTAAACAAACTACTTTAGAAATGAGGCCAGTCTACTAAGTTGAGCATCTTTTTCAGATTACATTAACAAGGAAAGTTTGAACTTCCTGCACTCTACCTTCTTTGTAGGAAAGCAACTGATTCCTAGATCCAAATGAGCTTATTTCACACAGTACAATGTTAAACCCAATGGAGATGTTTGTTTTCTCAACAAAGTACTTTACAAATGAGTCAATCTACTAACTTAGCCCTCTTTTTAGATTACATTAACAAGGAAAGTTTGAACTTGCTGCACTCAACCTTCTTTGTAGGAAAGCAACTGATTCCTACAACCGAATGAGCTTATTTCACACAGTACAATGTTCGGTAATGAACATGTTTGTTTTGTAAACAAACTACTTTGGAAATGAGGCCAATCTACTAAGTTGTGCATTTTTTCAGATTAAATTAACAAGGAACGTTTGAACTTGCTGCACTCAACCTTCTTTGTAGGAAAGCAACTGATTCCTAGAACCGAATGAGCTTATGTCACACAGTACAATGTTCAGCAATGAAGATGTTTGTTTTCTCAACAAACTACTTTACAAATGATGCGAATCTACTAACTTGGCCATCTTTTTAGATTACATTAACAAGGAAAGTTTGAACTTGCTGCACTCAACCATCTTCGTAGAAATTAAACTGATTCCTAGAAGCGAATTCACTTATTTCACACAGTACAGTGTTCGGTACTGAAGATGTTTCTTTTCTAAAGAAACTACTTTAGAAATGAGGCAAATCCACTAACTTGTACATCTTGTTAGATTACACAAACTAAGAAAGTTTGAACTTGCTGCACTCAACCTTCTTCGTAGGAAAGCAAGTGATTCCTAGAACGGAACTAGCTTATTTCACATAGTACAGTGTTCGGTAATGAAGATGTTTGTTTTCTAAACAAACTACTTTAGAAATGAGGCCAATCTACTAAGTTGTGCATCTTTTTAGATTACATTAACAAGGAAAGTTTGAACTTGCTGCACTCAACCTTCTTCGTAGGAAAGCAAGTGATTCCTAGAAGCGAATTACCTTATTTCACACAGTACAGTGTTCGTTACTGAAGATGTTTCTTTTCTAAAGAAACTACTTTAGAAATGAGGCGAATGCACTAACTTGTACATCTTGAAAAAAGTTTGAACTTGCTGCACTCAACCTTCTTTATAGGAAAGCAACTGATTCCTAGAACCGAATGAGCTTATTTCACACATTACAATGTTCGGCTATAAAGATGTTAATTTTCTCAACAAACTACTTGACAAATTAGGTTACTCTGCTAACTTGGCCATCTTTTTGATTACATTAACAAGGAAAGTTTGAAGTTGCTGCACTCAACCATCTTCGTAGAAAGGAAACTGATTCCTAGAAGCGAATTAACTTATTTCACACAGGACAGAGTTCAGTACTGAAGATGTTTGTTTTCTAAAGAAACCACTTTAGAAACAACGCGAATCCACTAACTTGTATATCTTGTTAGATTACCCAAACGAGGAAAGTTTGAATTTGCTGCACTCATCCTTCTTCGTAGGAAAGCAAGTGATTCCTAGAACCGAACTAGCTCATTTCACATAGTATAGTCTTGATAATGAAGATGTTTGTTTTGTAAACAAACCACTTTAGAAATGAGGCCAATCTACTAAGTTGTACATCTTTTTAGATTACATTAACAAAGAAAGTTTGAACTTGCTGCACTCAACCATCTTCGTAGAAATTAAACTGATTCCTAGAAGCGAATTCACTTATTTCACACAGTACAGTGTTTGGTACTGAAGATGTTTCTTTTCTAAAGAAAGTACTTTAGAAAGGAGGCCAATCTACTAAGTTGTGCATCTTTTTAGATTACATTAACAAGGAAAGTTTGAACTGGCTGCACTCAACCTTCTTTGTAGGAAAGCAACTGAATTCTAGAACTAAATTAGCTTTCTTCACTCACTACAATGTTCGGCAATGAAGATGTTTGTTTTCTCAACAAACTACTTTACCAATGAGGCAAATCTACTCACTTGGACATCTTTTTAGAGCACATTAACAAGGAAAGTTTGAACTTGCTAAACCGAACCATCTTCGTAGAAAGTAAACAGATTCCTAGAACCGAATTAGCTCATTTCACACAGTACAAAGTTTGGCAATTTAGGTTTGTTTTCTAAAGAAACTACTTTAGATGTGGCAAATTTACTACCTTCGACATCTTTTTAGATTACATTAACAAGGAAAGTTTGAACTTGCTAAACTCAACCATCTTCGTAGAAAGGAAACTAATTCCTAGAACCGAATTAACTTATTTCACACAGTACAGTGTTCGGTACTGAAGATGTTTGTTTTCTAAAGAAACTAATTTGGAAATGAAGCGAATCCAGTAACTTGTACATCTGGTCAGATTACACAAACTAGGAAAGTTTGAACTTGCTGCACTCAACCTTCTTCTTAGGAAAGCAAGTGATTCGTAGAACGGAGCTAGCTTATTTCACATAGTACAGTGTTCCGAAATGAAGATGTTTGTTTTCTAAACAAACTACTTTAGAAATGAGACCAATCTACTAAGTTGTGCATCTTTTTAGATTACATTAACAAGGAAAGTTTGAACTTGCTGCACTCAACTTTCTTTTGTAGGAAATCAACTGATTCTAGAACCGAATGAGCTGATTTCACACCGCATACAATGTTCGGCAATAAAGACGTTAATTTTCTCAACAATCTACTTTACAAATGAGGCGAATCTACTAACTTGGCCATGTTTTTAGATTACATTAACAAGGAAAGTTTGAACTTGCTGCACTCAACCATCTTCGTAAATTAAAGTGCTTCCTAAGGCGAATTCACTTATTTCACACAGTACAGTGTTGATTGCTGAAGATGTTTATTTTCTAAAGATAGTACTTTAGAAATGAGGCGAATCCACTAACTTGTACATCTTGTTAGATTACACAAACGAGGAAAGTTTGAACTTGCTGCACTCAACCTTCTTCGTGGAAAGCAAGTGATTCCTAGAATCGAACTAGCTCATTTCACATAGTACAGTGTTCGTAATGAAGATGTTTGTTTTCTAAACAAACTACTTTAGGAATGAGGCCAATCTACTAAGTTGTGCTTGTTTTCAGATTACATTAACAAGGAAAGTTTGAACTTGCTGCACTCAACCTTTTTGTAGGAAAGCAACTGATTCCCAGAACTGAATGAGCTTATTTCACACAGTACAATGTTCGGCAATGAAGATGTTTGTTTTCTCAACAAACTACTTAACAAATTAGGCGAATCTACTAACTTGGCTATCTTTTAGATTACATTAACAAGGAAAGTTTGACCTTGCTGCACTCAACCTTCTTTTGTAGGAAAGCAAGTGATTCCTATAACCAATGAGCTTATTTCACACAGTACAATGTTCGGCTATAAAGATGTTAATTTTTTCTCAACAAACTATTTTACAAATGAGGTGACTCTGCTAACTTGGCCATCTTTTTAGATTACATTAAGAAGGAAAGTTTTAACTTGCTGCACTCAACCATCTTCGTAGAAAGGAAACTGATTCCTAGAACAGATTCACTTATTTAACACAGTACAGTGTTCAGTACTGAAGATGTTTGTTTTCTAAAGAAACCACTTTTAGAAACGACACGAATCTACTAACTTGTACATCTTGTTAGATTACACAAACGAGGGAAAGTTTGAACTTGCTGCACTCATCCTTCTTCGTAGGAAAGCAAGTGATTCCTGGAACGAACTAGCTCATTTCAAATAGTAGATTGTTCGGTAATGAAGATGTTTGTATTGTAAACACACACAACTTTAGAAA